>JAWPHD010004330.1:0-190755 GCA_037043455.1 Cyrtodaria siliqua | reverse complement strand
TGACATAGCCCATGCTTTCGATATAATAGCTGAACTAGCGGCGAACGTTGTTATGTTAGCATTGCTGATCATTGGCAGTGGTGCGTGATTGTCTACCTTATTTCTCTGTTGTTAGCTGTTGTTGTTGAATATAAATTAATTATATAATGTTGACGGAATTCACAAAATAATACATTTTCAGTTGCCAGTCATGTATTTGTAGACGATCAGGCACACATGATTACGGTTTATGTACGCGGCATACTATATACGGTATGTTGCAAATTGTAGACTTGTAAACTAATTTCGACGAATTCTCGTTTCAGGTACGAGAGCTGGTGGGTCGTTGTACTTGCCCCATTCAGTTTCCAATCGTCAAAGTCGGCGAGGGAAATACAAGATTGGCGACAATCAAACTCTAGTCTTTGTTCGGGTAAGGAAACGTATTTGTAATCATAGTCTTAATAATTATGATAGTGTACAGCCATGCATATATAACAAAGTGTCTGCCCATATCCTGATGTAAAAGTAAGCTATAGGCTACTTCAAACGATGATTAATACAAGTTAAAGGGGAATAATCCATTCAGACATATACTGATAAAAATAAGTTTAAATCTACCTGCTTTACAGATATTATAATTTCGTTCTTATTTCAATGTAAAGGGAGGTAATTTCCATTTTTAAAACGTTTGGTTCGTTATTGCATTATAATGACAAGGTTTGTATCCATTGAGTTTGCGATTTTCATAACTTGAAATCCAGGACTGTTTTTTAGTGAAGTTCAACCATGTTTTTTATCATATTGGTATTTTTATGCCCACACCCACACCCTCCTCCCACCCCCACGAAAAGTTTCGGGGGCATATAGTAATCGCACGTCCGTCTGTCCGTCCGTCCGTCATTCCGCAGTTCGTGTCCGGACTGGACCTTCAAAACCCCGGCATGGATTTTTAATTAACTTGGCACAAGTTATCACCATAACAAGACGATGTGTCGCGCGCAAAACCCAGGACCGTATCTCAAAGGTCAAGGTCACACTTGCAGTTCATAGGTCAAAAACAGATACGCAATTTCGTGTCCGGACCGTAACGTCACAACCCCTGTAGGGATATTTAAATAACTTGGCACAAGTGATCACCATAGCAAGACGATGTGTCGTGCGCAAAACCCAGGTCTTCAAGGTCAAGTTCACACTTGGAAGTCAAGAGTCAAATCGTGTCCGGTCAGTAACTCTGGCATTCATGGACGGATTTTCAAATAACTTGGCACAAGTACTCACCACAACAAGACGATGTGTCACGCACAAAATCCACGTCTGTGGCCCCAAGGTCAAGGTCACACTTAGAGGTCAAAGGTCAAATCGTGTCCGGTCAATAACTTTTGCATGCCTGGACAGATTTTCAAATAACTTTGCACAAGTGCTCACCACAACCAAACGATGTGTCGCGCACAAAATCTAGGTCCATGGCTCCAAGGTCAAGGTCATACTTAGAGATCAAAGGTCACTTCTGGGGCATTTGTCACTTACAGTGATATTTCTTGTTAAATATGAAATACGCTGTTTTAACTAAATGGGAGATAACTCTGAGATTTACACTGGATCACACCTAATTAGTGAAAGAGAAGATCACCCTATGTCATGCAAATATTTTATAATACTTCACATTATAAAATAGCATTCAGTTTCTTTAAGCTAAATGTACTTAAGGACTTGCTAAACTCTTTTTTGTTCAGTATATAACCAGCACACTGGAACTTCTGAAAAATAATGTCGACCTCAGCTTCGCGATATTGGAAATGTGTCAACCTTCGAAAACTAGTGTCGATCGAGAAGCTTCTATTGGAATTTCGTCATTACTTTTCAAAGGTTGACACTTTCCTTTACTGCCCTTATATAATTATTTTCAGATCTTACGTAAACACGTGATGATTCGTGTGGGTGGCGGATGGGACACATTAGAACACTACCTCGACAGACACGATCCCTGCAGATGCGGATTCCAAGGTAGGAACCTTTATCTAAGTATGTTTGGAGAATGTTCATGAAAGAAAATGCGTTCACGTTTTCTTTCAGGTGTTTATCCTAATTGTAAGAACACATTACGATACGAATCAACGTGACACAAGCTTTGCATGGTGCCAGTGTTCACATGAATCACCTGACACAAACTATGTATGGTGTCGGTGTATACAGGAATCACGTGAAACAAAGTATGTATGGTGTCAGTGTGTACAGAAATCACGTGACACAAAGTATGTATGGTGTCAGTGTTTACATAAATCACGTGACACAAACTATGTATGGTGTCGGTGTATACAGGAATCACGTGAAACAAAGTATGTATGGTGTCAGTGTGTACAGAAATCACGTGACACAAAGTATGTATGGTGTCAGTGTTTACATAAATCACGTGACACACAGTATGTATGGTGTCAGTGTTTAAATAAATCACGTGACACAAAGTATGTATGGTGTCAGTGTTCACATGAATCACGTAACACAAAGTATATATGGTGTCAGTGTATTATGGTGTCAGTGTATACAGGAATCACGTGACATAAACTATGTATGGCGTCGGTGTTCGCAAGAATCACGTGACACAAACTATGCATGTGTCAGTGTTCGCAAGAATCACGTGACACAAACTATGCATGTGTCAGTGAACACGGGAATCACGTGACATAAACTATGGATGGTTTCAGAGTTTACAGAAATCACGTGACATAAACTATGTACGGTTTCAGAGTTTACAGGAATCACATGACATCAACTATGTATGGTGTCAGTGTTCACATGAATAACGTGACACAAACTATGGATGATGTTAGTGTTCACATTAATTGAGTGACATAAACTATGCATGGTTTCAGAGTTTACAGAAATCACGTGACATAAACTATGTACGGTTTCAGAGTTTACAGGAATCACATGACATCAACTATGTATGGTGTCAGTGTTCACATGAATAACGTGACACAAACTATGGATGGTGTTAGTGTTCACATTAATTGAGTGACATAAACTATGCATGGTTTCAGAGTTTACAGAAATCACGTGACATAAACTATGTACGGTTTCAGAGTTTACAGGAATCACATGACATCAACTATGTATGGTGTCAGTGTTCACATGAATAACGTGAAACAAAGCATGTATGGTGTCATTGTACACATAAACTATGTTTGGTGTCAGTGTTCACATGAATCACGTGATACAAACTATGCGTGGTGTCAGTGTACACAGGAATCACGCGACATAAACTATGCACGGTATCGGTGTTCACAAGAATCACGTGACACAAACTAAGGATGGTTTCAGTGTTCACATGAATCGCGTGACATAAGCTATACATGGTGTCATAGTTTACAGGAATCAATTTACATAAACGATGCATGTTGTCAGTGTTCACATGAATCACGTGACACAAAGTATGTATGGTTCGAATGTCGAACCCCGAACTGATATTGAATGTTTAATACCGAACTGGGTTCAAATGTCCAACCCCGAACTGACTCTGAATGTTGAATACCGAAATGGGTTTTAAAGGTTGAACCCCGAACTGACTCTGAATGTTGAAAACCGAACTGGGTTCGAATGTCGAACCCCAGTTGAATACCGAACTGGGTTCGAATGTCGAACCCCGAACTGACTTTGAATGTTGAATACCGAACGAACTGGGTTCGAATGTCGAACCCCGAACTGACTTGAATGTTGAATACCGAACTGGGTTTGAATGTCGAATCCCGAACTGACTTTGAATGTTGAATAACGAACGAACTACGTTCGAATGTCGAACCCCGAACTGACTTGAATGTTGAATACCGAACTAGGTTTGAATGTCGAACCCCGAACCACGAGCCAACTTCACACAATAATTAAACTTATACTAGTATATGGCTATATTGTATTGGTAAATTTGCCATTCAGTACCGGTGTTTAAACCCGCATAAATGCAGACACAATGCGAATCAGTATGTAATATTTACATTATTTCCTGTTGCTATAGTACCAACTATAACGTGCCTTTGAAGAATGATAATGATCAAGAAAACTGCAAGAGTGACAAATACTGTCATGTTTTTTTTAGACATTGGAATAGCATTTTTTATTGAGACACATTGGATGCGTGTGCATTAGCTCCGCCTCCTTGAAATGTGAAGGTAACTGTTTTTTCGAAAAAAGACGCTTTTGTTTCAACAGAAAATATCAAGTGCATGTAAATATTCATATGTGAAACTGATGAGCTGGATACTGTGGTTTTCCTTAGAAGCCATCACGTTTCTTGACGTAAAACACCAAACAAACAAACAAACGTTTCTTAAGCTTATGTAGATTACACACAATTAAATGCATTCGACCCGTGGAGTACTTTGTGTGAGCTCCATCAGGGGAACAGAAGACAGATTCGATTTACTTACATTTTAATTAGCAGAATATGTGTTTATCTACCCTGAATCTCAATACGTTATCATATGTAGCTCCATCAGAGGAAACAGAAGACAGATTCGCTTTACTTACATTTTAATTAGCAGAATATGTGTTTACCTACACTGAATCTCAAGACGTTATCATATGTTATCACACTCTATTGAAATGTGTGAGATTCCTTCCTCAAACATTAAACCGGTGGTTACGTGGATTTTATTGGTATTCTACTTACTTCATGCCCGGTGGTGGTGTTAATAAAAGCCAGTACATGCTATAAATCTAATGTGATGGTGACCACATAGGGGATGAAGTTTTTACATATTTAATTGTACGGCGTGAATGAGATTAGAGTGCGATATAATGCACCGTCATCAAAACAACTGGTGACATTGGAATGTTTGGTGTAGTACAATGATTTTCTCAGATTTCGAAACGTTGCGTTTAACAGAACTCGGTCATTTAACAATTTAACAAAAGGATTTTGCCATTTTTTGCAAGCTGCATTTAAGTATTTAGAGCTGCTGTTCACACGTGTTTTCTTACAGCTGCCGTTCACACGTGTTTACATGCAGCTGCCGTTCACACGTGTTTATGTGCAATTGGCGTTCACACGTGTTTTCTTACAGCTACCGTTCACACGTGTTTTCTTAAAGCTGCCGTTAACACGTGTTTTCTTACAGCTTCGGTTCACACGTGTTTTCTTACAGCTGCCGTTAACACGTGTTTTCTTAAAGCTGCCGTTAACACGTGTTTTCTTACAGCTTCGGTTCACACGTGTTTTCTTACAGCTGCCGTTAACACGCGTTTTCTTACAGCTTCGGTTCACACGTGTTTTCTTAAAGCTGTCGTTAACACGTGTTTTCTTACATCTTCGGTTCACATGTGTTTTCTTACAGCTGCCGTTAACACGCGTTTTCTTACAGCTGCCGTTCACACGTGTTTTAGTGAGCTGGCATTCACATGTGTTTCTGTGCGGCTGCCTTCACACGTGTAGTTCATAAGCTATTCTGTGACCGGGATAGTAAGACACTGTGTCTAAAACTTTCTCATCTCTCACCACTGCGGGTTCGAATCCCACTGGGAGCTCGACTTGTCAAATGAGAAAGTGTCGATTACAGATGGCGGGAGGTATACAGTACGGATTTTACGAGGGAAAATGGGGTGGTTTACCTCTACCACAAAAAAACGACCGTCATATATAGCCTAATATGTGCTGAAAATGACGTAAAACACCATTCAAACAACTAAATAATCCTCTTTATATAGGAACGATCTTACATATAGTCGCCAGTTCACCGATGAGCCAATGACATAATTATATACATCAGTCCTCTGATTGTTATGGAGAACAACGTTTCTAAAAAGTATTAAAATAATAATAATAATAATATTTATATCTCTGCTATAAAAATGACACCATCCGGATTCCGGATGTTTCCGGAAAGAAGGAGAGGTTTTTTTCTTAAAAAAACAAAACAAAACAAAAATACGCTCGGCGTGAAGAGTCAAATTAGTGCAATTACTTTTAAAGTACATTAACATAAGTAGAGCAAAGTTTTAGAGAAATTAAAATTAAGAAACTAGTTTTATTGGCATAGATTTATATATAATACTATACTCAGTTGCAAAAGACAGTGTACACGGAGTTTTGTTTAGATTTAATTGTATAAAGTTTTTTTAGAATTAAATTGACAAATTCCAAAATGAATATGCCATGTTTGGTACCAAAGTTTTTATCATTCCATTGCCAATATCATGTTGTCATTTGTTTTTCAATTGGTTGAATCATTAATGGACTGTCACTTGATAAAGAGGATAAGGTGTAAAGTAAGTCTTTCTTTTGCAACTGAGTATATTTTATGGCATTTGTGGGTGTAACGACTATCGCTTGAAAGTGTTACACTATATATGTCTCCAAAAGTAATTCATCTGTTGGCCAATGAGAAATAATACGTTTCTGAAAACGCCAAGCAGATGATCGTTTATGATAAATAATCTTATGATGCCATTTGTTGAAAGAAAAACAACATGAATGAATGAATGAATGAATGAATGAATGAATGAATGAATGAATGAATGAATGAATGAATGTTTTACGGCACGTCGACACAAACATAGGTCATATTGTGCGCAAAAACTGATGAAAGATGGAGAAATGAAGTAGTAAATAAGAAATAATGTAAATATATAAAGATAAGACTATTTACAAATAAGGGATGATATGGTAGTAATATAAACTATGTATAATGTAAATCAACAAATGGCCGTCAACGGGTGTATTAACAAGTAAATATATCTACGAACATATTATAATGATTTATAAAGTCTGATTATTATAATGATTTATAAAGACTGATTATTATAATGATTTATAAAGTCTGATTATCATACAGCATGCATACTGTTTGTTAGTTGTTTTCTACACAAGCTATATGTTAACAATATAGTCGACATCATCGACAAATAAAGTTTTAGAATGTGTCTTGCATCGGTGCAGGTGAAATCTATTGGCTATCACACACTTACAAAAACCCAACAACAGTTCTGCTGACTGTTGTAAATAAACAAAGCGTCTCAATATGGTAAACTTGACAATATCAGTACTGAGATTGTATTCTCATGCATTAGATAAAACTGACGATCTTTGATTTAGATGCAAAGTTATTTGTTTTTGCTGTTTTGTTTGTTTTGTTTTTATATTAAATGTCATACAATCGTTTAATCAACACTTTATTATAGGCCCTGGCTACATTCCGTGCTTCAGTCTATGCAATGTACAATATTTCCATTTTGTTGAGTACTTGTTTATCAAAAAGAAACCATTTATCGGTTCAATTCGTGTGAATGGAACGCGGCGATATCGATCTATATTTTACATTATATAAACACATACCTTGGCAATGACTTAACCCGAGGTGCAACCCCATATTGAATAAAGATGGTCGTTTTGTGTTCTAATTGAAAATGTTTATATTTAAGGTCACCGTGGCGGAAGAGCGCCCTCTACACCTAGGAGATCCAGCACAGTCTCACAGTCGTTACCAAACACGCCAAAAACGCCGCGAAAAATGTCCGTCACCGCCACAACCAACAGCACACATTCCGGAAATACCCCTCGACCGGCCTCTCCGAGCATGCGCAGTGCTTCACCCGGACCAAGTTCAAGAAACCTTAACCTTGTAGTAAAAAATAACACTTCACAACCTGGTTCGTGTGTATCTTCCCCTGGAATTGTTAATAAGCAGATAAATTTCTCAGTTTCTGGATTGAATTCTTCAGGAAGACAGCCAGTGCCAAATGGAGGATTAAATAATTCTGGAAATATTAGTGTAGGAAGTTTTGTAAAACAATCTCACGCAAATCTTAGCCGTCAAATATCGTCTAGCTCAACTGGTAGTCAGCCGCCGTCCACGCCAAGACGAAGTGCTAGCCCCTCCCCTCGGAGTCAGTCTCCTGCTCCCCGTAGGAGTGAGTCCCCAGTACATGTGGTGGCCAATCGTCTCAGAAGTCCGTCCCCCGCTCCGTCCAGCCAGAGTGGCACAAAGGCGACTCGAACCCAGTCGGTGCCTGCTACACATACAGGCAGATGCGCATCGCCTATAAAGCAAATCACGCTGTCTGAGCTCAGGTGTGTATTTAAGTTGTTTTCAGTAGTTTTGCTTTATACAAATAATAATGCCAACATAGTCCCGGTTATAAATTAATTCGATATTCAATAGCGTATGGATAAGTTTTTGATAAAAGCAATGTGCATAGCTTGATAACAAAGAGTGGGTTGCAAAGAAGGAATAGTACACTGTAAGCCTTGATTTGAGGGACAATATTGATGGTACGATTAGGTAGTAGCCAAACATTAGAGAACCTGATATATTACATATGGTTGAATGATTATAATAAAACGGGGGGAAATACGACTTGTTTTCAAAACAGACGCACAATCAATTTAACAAATGCGATACAGTATAGTATAATCTGTATACATACACATATTTGGAGTATGATAATTGGTATATTCTGTTTCTGTTTGACTTAAACCGTGTCACATACATATTTTGAAGCAAGTTTAAAATTGCCAGATTGCACGTATTTTCAGACTAAACAATCATGGTGTGACTATCCAGTATATATTATGATTCCATTAGAACCAATCTATGATGGAGGTCGGGTGGTGAATCGATCACAATCTTTGTTCGAAAATTGGCACACTTAATACAATAGCATGATTGGCCTGATCGTGGTGGAATTTAATTATCAGAACTTTTACAGAAGAGTGGTTGTTTAACCAATACAACATAAACTGACTAGAAAATACTCGATAAAATGCATTATAGTGGAATAACGTGAACAAAGAAACTGAAACAATAACTGTTGAAAGAGACTGGTTATTCAGGGCCAATTCACTGTTGATGGTGTATACTGGCTATTCAGGGCCAATCCACCGTTGATAGTGTGTACTGGTTACTCAGGACCAATCACCCATTGATAAATGTGTACTGGTTACTCAGGACCAATCCACCGTTGTTAGTGTGTACTGGTTACTGAGGACCAATCCACCGTGATAGTGTATGTATACTGGTTACTCTGGACCAATCCACCGTTGATAGTGTGTACGGACTACTGGGGGCCGATCCACTGTTGATATTGTGTAGCGGCTACTCATGATCAATCCACTGTTGATAGTGTGTACTGGCTACTTAGTGCCAATCCATTATTGATAGTGTGTACTGGCTACTCAGGATCAATCCACCGTTGATAGTGTGTACTGGCTACTTAGTGCCAATCCATTATTGATAGTGTGTACTGACTACCCAGGACCAATCAACCGTTGATAATGTGTACTGATTACTAAGGGCCAATCCACTGCTGATAGTGAGTACTGGCTACTCAGGACCAATCCACCGTTGATAGTGTGTACTTGCTATACTCATGACCAATCCACCGTTGATAGTGCGTACGGACTACTGGGGGCAAATCCACTGTTGATAGTGTGTACTGACTACTCAGGACCAA
Organism: Cyrtodaria siliqua; assembly: GCA_037043455.1. Lineage (NCBI taxonomy): Eukaryota > Metazoa > Mollusca > Bivalvia > Adapedonta > Hiatellidae > Cyrtodaria > Cyrtodaria siliqua. The sequence continues at coordinate 181,335 of JAWPHD010004330.1, read as the reverse complement.
TCCATCGTTGTTAGTGTGTACGGACTACTGGGGGCCAATTCACTGTTGATGGTGTATACTGGGTACTCAGGGCCAATCCACAGTTGATAGTGTGTACTGGTTTCTCAGGACCAATCCACCGTTGATAGTGTGTACGGACTACTGGGGGCCAATACACTGTTGATGTTGTATACTGGCTACTCAGGACCAATCCACAGTTGATAGTGTGAACTGGCTACTCAGGGCAGTCCACTGTTGATAGTGTGTACTGGCTACTCAGGGCCAATCCACTGTTGATATTATGTACTGGTTACTCAGGGTCAATCCACTGATGATAGTGTGTACTGGCTACTGGGGCCAATCCTTCGTTGATGGTGTGTACTAGGTACTCAGGGCCAATCCATTGTCGTTAGTATGTACTGGGTTCTTAATGCCAATCCACTCTTGATAGTGTGTACTGACTACTCAGGGCCAATCTACTGTCGATAGTATGTACTGGGTACTCAGGATCAATCCACTGATGATAGTGTGTACTGACTACTGGGGCAAATCCTTCGTTGATAGTGTGTACTGGCTACGCAGAGCCAATCCACTGCTGATAGTGATTACTGGCTACGCATGACCAATCCATTGTTGATAGTGAGTACTGACTACTCAGGACCAATCCACCGTTGACAGTGTGTACGGACTACTGGGGACTAATCTACTGTTGATAGTGTGTACTAGCTATACTCAGGACCAATCCACTGTTGATAGTGTGTACTGGCTATACTCATGGACAATCCACTGTTGATAGTGAGTTCTTACTACTCAGGACCAGTCACCCGTTGATAGTGTGTACGGACTACTGGGGCCAATCCACTGTTGATAGTGTGTACTAGCTATACTCAAGACCAATCCACTGTTGATAATGTGTACTGGCTACTCAGGACCAATCCACCGTTGATAATGTGTAGTGACTACTCAGGCCCAATCAACTACTGATAGTGAGTACTGACTACTCAGGACCAATCCACCGTTGATAGTGAGTATTGGCTATACTCAGGACCAATCCACCGTTGATAGTGTGTACTGGCTACTCAGGACCAATCCACTGTTGATAGTGTGTACTGACTACTCAGGACCAATCCACCGTTGATAGTGTGTACGGACTACTGGGGGCCAATCCACGGTTGATAGTGTGTGCTGGTTATTCAGGGCCAATCTACTGTTGATAGTGTGTACTGGTTACTCAGGACAAATCCACCGTTGATAATGTGTACGGACTACTGGGGGCCAATACACTATTGATAGTGTGTACCGACTACTCAGGACCATTCCAGCGTTGTTTTGTTAGCGTGTACCGGCTACTTAGTGTCAATCCACTGTTGATAGTGTGTAGTGACTATTCAGGGCCGATCGACTGTTGACAGTGAGTACTGACTAGTCAGGATCAATCCACCGTTGATAGTGTGTACTGGGTACTCAGGACCAATCCACCGTTGATAGTGTGTACTGGCTACTCAGGACCAATCCACCGTTGATAGTGTGTACTGGCTACTCAGGACCAATCCACCGTTGATAGTGTGTACTGGCTACCCAGGACCAATCAACCGTTGATAGTGTGTACTGGCTACTCAGGACCAATCCACCGTTCATAGTGTGTACTGACTACTCAGGGCCAATCCACTGTTGATAGTGTGTACTGACTACTCAAGACCAGTCCACCGTTGATAGTGTGTATGGACTACTAGGCGCCAATCCACTGTTGATAGTGAGTACTGGCTACTCAGGACCAACCCACTGTTGGGTGTACTGGCCACTCAGGATCAGTATACTGTTAATAGTGTGTACTGACTACTCAGGACCAATCCACCGTTGATAATAGTGTGTACTGGCTACTCAGGGCCAATCCACTGATGATAGTGAGTACTGACTACTCATGACCAGTCCATCGTTGATAGTGTGTACTGACTACTCAGGACCAGTCCACCGGTGATAGTGTGTACTGGCTACTCAGGACCAATCAACCGTTGATAGTGTGTACTGGCTACCCAAGACCAATCAACCGATAATAGTGTGTACTGGCTACTCAGGGCCAATCCACTGATGATAGTGAGTACTGACTACTCATGACCAGTCCATCGTTGATAGTGTGTACTGACTACTCAGGACCAGTCCACCGGTGATAGTGTGTACTGGCTACTCAGGACCAATCAACCGTTGATAGTGTGTACTGGCTACCCAAGACCAATCAACCGTTGATAGTGTGTACTGACTACTCAGGACCAATCCACCGTTGATAGTGTGTACGGACTACTGGGGGCCAATCTACTTTGATAGTGTGTTCTGACTATTCAGTGCCAATCAACCGTTGATAGTGTGTACTGGTTACTCATGACCAATCCACTGTTGAAAGTGAGTACTGGTTACTCAGGGCCAATCCACTGTTGATAGTGTGTACTGGCTACTCAGGACCAATCCACCGTTGATAGTGTGTACTGGCTATACTCATGGACAATCCACTGTTGATAGTGAGTACTTACTACTCAGGACCAATCAACCGATGATAGTGTGTACGGACTACTGGGGCGGATCCAATGTTGATAGTGTGTGCTGGCTTCTACTCAGGACCAATCCACTGTTGATAGTGTGTACTGGCTACTCAGGGCCAATCCACTGATGATAGTGAGTACTGACTACTCATGACCAGTCCATCGTTGATAGTGTGTACTGACTACTCAGGACGAGTCCACCGTTGAAAGTGTGTACTGGCTACTCAGTACCAATCAACCGTTGATAGTGTGTACTGGCTACCCAGGACCAATCAACCGTTGATAGTTTGTACTGACTACTCAGGACCAATCCACCGTTGATAGTGTGTACGGACTACTGGGAGCCAATCTACTTTGATAGTATGTTCGGACTACTCAGGGCCAACACTGTTGATAGTATGTACTGGATACTTCGGGCCAATCCATCGTTGATAGTGAGTACTGGCTTCGCAGGACCATTCCATTGTTGATAGTGGGAACTGACTACTCAGGACCAATAAACCGTTGACAGTGTATACGGACTACTGTAGGCCAGTCCACTGTTGATAGTATGTACTGGCTATACTCAGGTGATAGTGTGTACTGGCTACTCAGGACCAATCCACCGTTGATAGTGTGTACTGGCTACTCAGGACCAATCCACTGTTGATAGTGTGTACTGGCTATACTCATGGACAATCCACTGTTGATAGTGAGTAATTACTTCTCAGGACCAATCAACCGTTGATAGTGTGTACGGACTACTGGGGCCAATCCAATGTTGATTATGTGTACTGGCTATACTTAGGACCAATCCACTGTTGATAGTGTGTACTGACTACTCAGGACCAATCCACCGTTGATAATGTGTTCTGTCTGCTCAGGGCTAATCCACTGCTGATAGTGAGTACTGACTACTCAGGAACAGTACTGACTACTCAGGGTCAATCCACCGTTGATAGTGTGTACTGGCTACTCATGGCCAATCCACCGTTGATAGTGCGTACTGACTACTCAGGACAAGTCCACCGTCGATAGTGTGTACTGGCCACTCAGGATCAGTCCACTGTTGATAGTGTGTAATGACTATTCAGGACCAGTCCACCGTTAATAGTGTGTATGGACTACTGGGGGCCAAGCCACTGTTGATAGTGAGTACTGGCTACTCAGGACCAACCCACTGTTGGGTGTATTGGCCAATCAGGATCAGTCTCCTGTTGATAGTGTGTACTGACTACTCAGGACCAATCCACCGTTGATAATAGTGTGTACTGGCAACTCAGGGCCAATCCACTGATGATAGTGAGTACTGACTACTCATGACCAGTCCATCGTTGATAGTGTGTACTGACTACTCAGGACCACTCCACCGTTGATAGTGTGTACTGGCTACTCAGGACCAATCAACCGTTGATAGTGTGTACTGGCTACCCAGGACCAATCAACCGACGATAGTGTGTACTGGCTACCCAGGACCAATCAACCGTTGATAGTGTGTACTGACTACTCAGGACCAATCCACCATTGATAGTGTGTACGGACTACTGGGGGACAATCTACTTTGATAGTGTGTACGGACTATTCAGTGCCAATCAACCGTTGATAGTGTGTACTGGTTACTCAGGGCCAATCCACTGTTGATAACGTGTATGGTTACTCATGACCAATCCACTGTTGATAGTGAGTACTGGTTACTCAGGGTCAATCCACCGTTGATAGTGAGTACTGACTACTCAGGACCGATCCATCGTTGTCAGTGTGTACGGACTACTGTGGGCCAAACCTCTGTTGATAGTGTGTACTGGTTACTCAGGGCCATTCCACTGTTGATAGTGTGTACTGGCTACTCAGGACCAATCCACCGTTGATAGTGTGTACTGGCTATACTCATGGACAATCCACTGTTGATGGTGAGTACTTACTACTCAGGACCAATCAACCGTTGATAGTGTGTACGGACTACTGGGGCCGATCCAATGTTGATAGTGTGTGCTGGCTTCTACTCAGGACCAATCCACTGTTGATAGTGTGTGCTGGCTACTCAGGGCCAATCCACAGATGATAGTGAGTACTGACTACTCATGACCAGTCCACCGTTGATAGTGTGTACTGACTACTCAGGACCAGTCCACCGTTGAAAGTGTGTACTGGCTACTGAGTACCAATCAACAGTTGATAGTGTGTACTGGCTACCCAGGACCAATCAACCGTTGATAGTGTGTACTGACTACTCAGGACCAATCCACCGTTGATAGTGTATACGGACTACTGGGGCCAATGTACTTTGATAGTATGTTCTGACTACTCAGGGTCAATAAACCGTTGATAGTGTGTACTGGTTACTCAGGGCCAACACTGTTGATAGTATGTACTGGATACTCAGGGCCAATCCAACGTTGATAGTGAGTACTGGCTTCGCATGACCATTCCATTGTTGATAGTGAGAACTGACTACTCAGGACCAATCAACCGTTGACAGTGTATACGGACTACTGGGGGCCAATCCACTGTTGATAGTGTGTACTGGCTATACTCAGGTGATAGTGTGTACTGGCTACTCAGGACCAATCCACCGTTGATAGTGTGTACTGGCTACTCAGGACCAATCCACTGTTGATAGTGTGTACTGGCTATACTCATGGACAATCCACTGTTGATAGTGAGTACTTACTTCTCAGGACCAATCAACCGTTGATAGTGTGTACGGACTACTGGGGCCAATCCATTGTTGCTAGTGTGTACTAGCTATACTCAGGACCAATCCACTGTTGATAGTGTGTACTGGCTACTCAGGACCAATCCACTGTTGATAATGTGTACTGGCTACTCAGGGTCAATCCACTGTTGATAGTGTGTACTGGTTACTCTTCGGGACCAGTACGCCGTTGATGGTGAGTACTTACTAATCAGGACCAAACCACTGTTGGTTGAACGATGTTTTGTGAATCATTTTTGTAAAATATTCCAGTAGATGTAATGTGTTGTTGACCACATGGTTGTGCCATGACTCAGTAGATTTGCCTGGTTATTTAGGAAATGCATGATTGAAGCATTTGTGGAGCGCTGTTGTTTAATAGTACAGCGTTGGACCCAGGATCGAAAGTCGTGGGTTCGATCCCCGCCGTGACCATATGTGTTTTGAGCAAGACACTTTATCTGCATTTGTTTAGTACTGGTTCTACCCAGGAAGACATCGAGAGTGATTCCAATAAGTTCAGATTTCTTTCATTAGAATCGATATAAAATAAATAAGTTTAAACTAATGATAAGAGGTTATGAATATTAACTCTGAATTCATAGTTGATATACAATCCTACATCATGTTTAAAGTCTACCAAGGATTATGGCACCCAGTAAATACAGTACAGAGGACAGTAGCCAAACGTTTACATTAACAAGGCATTTTATCGAATCTCGAGTTTAACAGGTACAATTGAACTAAACTTATAAATTCATCTAACTAGTATGTCGCGGTGTACTTGTAGTATAGATATGTCGCGGTGTACTTGTAAAGCGTTTCATTTAATTTCGTCTCTGACGTTGGCTGTAAAATGAGGGCCATTGTAAAACTCCGGTAAGTTATATATTTCGGTAACAACCATAACTAACCGCCGCAACCGCCACCGCCACCACCGCATTATTTTTTTTTTTTTAGAGGCTAACTAGGTTACCACATTAAGGCAATATAAATAAGTTTACAAGTTTACAAGTTTACAAGGTACATATTTACAATGTGGCATGTATAACAAACAGAAGACGAAACATATATGATAAATAAACAACACAATAGCACACCACATCATCAATGCACTCTATTTCAACAACAAAATTAAAACTACATTTCCACTGCGAACAAACACACGTTCAGTTGTGTTTGTCTGTGTTTTATATATTATGTGTTTGATGTTAACACTTCATATAACTGGTTAATTGTGGCGAAGAAGTCGTTATTCACCTAGTAATAGGTCCAGTGGGGTCAAGGCCACCTTACAATAATTTCAATGATAATTTACAATAATTCCTAATGACTCATAAGCAGAATGGTTAAATAGTAAATTGTATGTTAACTTATATTTCATATATTCAGTAGCAGAATTCAGTGTAACTATATATTTAACAATGTTAAACTAACGTAACGTGTGCTCTATCAAATATGTGTCGACGTGCCGTAAAACACCATTCATTCATTCTATCAAATAATTTATCCTATTATATGTATATAGTATTTGATAGGAAAGTATATTATGTACTTATGTGATATCTATATATTTTAAAGTTGTACTATAATATGTGCATCCCTATATATTTTAAAACTACAACAATTTTCTGAGTGTAAAATAGTATTTCTTAATTCAAAAGTTTTATAAGCATACATTGGAACATTTTAACAAGGCACAACAATGGAGGATCCCGCTTATAGTCCATCATTACGTGGTCCCGCCTTAGTTACATTAAGCGATGGGAAAGCTTATATTAGCAGGATTTTTTAACGGATATTTCGACAATAAACACATTTAAAACATGTTTACTGAAGAAATGAGATAACCTGTTTAAATTACCTATTGAATCTTTTAATTTTACAATATGCAAACTTTTTAAGCCGAAATTAAGGTTTTATTTCATACCCCAGCCAACCTCGTTTTCGCTTCTTGGAGAAGGGGTTGGATGGGGTATGAAAGTTAATACTCGGACCACGTAATGCATTGCGACTATATTTTACAATCCCGTCTCAAAACACGTACGAAACATAACAACGGATAAAGAAAGCTTATAATGTGATCCTTTTAATCACTACATACAATCTACAACCCTCCCTCAAAATAACGCAGAAATGCATTTTGAATGACCCATTCGTGGTATTTATATTTTCACGATACACCGACAATTATTTGGTTTTGTTGAAAGATTTCAGCAAGTTTGGACATATTTTTCTTCGATTTTGTATGTAAACATTAGCCATACACGGTTGATATTAGGTAAAGATAGCTTGTTCACCTGAAGAAATCCAATAATACCCGAATATCCCAAACATTTCGATAACACATACCGACTAAGAGGTTATACATATTCGAATGAAAATATACCAGCATGCAACGGTAATGGCATCATTCGTATAACAAAGACATAATTCGATTTTATGGATTTGATAATTACAATTCAAGGCCGCCCCGAGGAAATAATCCATTAAGGAAAAACAGTGGATTTATATATGGGTTACACTAAATATAACGTATGGAGAAGTGTTGATAGAACAGGTACATATTGTTTTCTTCTTTCTTGTATATTAACAATAATTTAAACGGCCGTGATTATACACGGAACGACTTTAGAACTAGGGTTTTGCTTTGCCGGAGAAATGTCTGATGGGAAATTTCATCCTTCATCTCATCTAAATTTGAGGTTGCTTATTGATGTTTTAACAGAAACTATTAAACTAACCAATGACGATTTTGTAAATTCTCTAATATCGTTCAATTATCTACATGTTATTTCTGAATGTTACTGTTTATATAGCAGAAGTAATGTTGTTTTTCATATTTAGGAGTGATTTAAAGGGGCTGAAGGCAACTGGAACCGAAGCTTGGATGCCAGTCCAGTTTCAAGTACAACAATCATTACCTGTTTCGAATTTATATTCAACGTACATATGCACTAAACTAGGACTCATTTTCCATACGATTTAATAATTGTTAATGAAATAGTTTGATCTCGAAAACTAGAAGACTTGGCTAAAGAACAGAACAGTAAATTGTATTTTTAGTCCCCTAGATTATATCATGTAGTCACCTATATTATCTCTGTTATTGTAAATTATGTAGTCCCCTAAATTATATCTGCTATTGTAAATTATGAAGTCCCCTACATTATCTCTGCTATTGTAAAGTATGTATATATAGTCCCCTAAAGTATCTCTGCTGTTGTAAAGTTTGTAGTCCCATACATTATCTCTGCTATTGTAAAGTATGTAGTCCCATACATTATATCTGTTATTGTAAATTATGTAGTCTCATACATTATATCTGTTATTGTAAATTATGTAGTCCCCTACATTATCTCTGCTATTGTAAAGTATGTATATATAGTCCCCTAAAGTATCTCTGCTGTTGTAAAGTTTGTAGTCCCCTACATTATATCTGCTATTGTAAATTATGAAGTCCCCTACATTATCTCTGCTATTGTAAAGTATGTATATATAGTCCCCTAAAGTATCTCTGCTGTTGTAAAGTTTGTAGTCCCATACATTATATCTGCTATTGTAAATTATGAAGTCCCCTACATTATCTCTGCTATTGTAAAGTATGTATATATAGTCCCCTAAAGTATCTCTACTGTTGTAAAGTTTGTAGTCCCATACATTATATCTGCTATTGTAAATGATGTAGTCCCCTACATTATCTCTGCTATTGTAAAGTATGTAGTACCTACATTATCTCTGCTATTGTAAAGTATGTAGTCCCCTACATTATCTGTGCTGTTGTAAATGATGTAGTCCCCTACATTATCTCTGCTATTGTAAAGTATGTAGTCCCCTACATTATATCTGCTATTGTAAATGATGTAGTCCCCTACATTATCTCTGCTATTGTAAAGTATGTAGTACCTACATTATCTCTGCTATTGTAAAGTATGTAGTCCCCTACATTATCTCTGCTATTGTAAAGTATGTAGTACCTACATTATATCTGCTATTGTAAAGTATGTAGTACCTACATTATCTCTGCTGTTGTAAAGTATGTAGTACCTACATTATCTCTGCTATTGTAAAGTATGTAGTACCTACATTATCTCTGCTGTTGTAAAGTATGTAGTCCCATACATTATATCTGCTATTGTAAATTATGTAGTCCCCTACATTATCTCTGCTGTTGTAAAGTATGTAGTACCTACATTATCTCTGCTGTTGTAAAGTATGTAGTCCCATACATTATATCTGCTATTGTAAATTATGTAGTCCCCTACATTATCTCTGCTGTTGTAAAGTATGTAGTACCTACATTATCTCTGCTATTGTAAAGTATGTAGTCCCATACATTATCTCTGCTATTGTAAAGTATGTAGTACCTACATTATCTCTGCTGTTGTAAAGTATGTAGTCCCATACATTATATCTGCTATTGTAAATTATGTAGTCCCCTACATTATCTCTGCTATTGTAAAGTATGTAGTACCTACATTATCTCTGCTATTGTAAAGTATGTAGTACCTACATTATCTCTGCTGTTGTAAAGTATGTAGTCCCATACATTATATCTGTTATTGTAAATTATGTAGTCCCCTACATTATCTCTGCTATTGTAAAGTATGTAGTACCTACATTATCTCTGCTGTTGTAAAGTTTGTAGTTCCCATACATTATATCTGCTATTGTAAATTATGTAGTCCCCTACATTATCTCTGCTATTGTAAAGTATGTAGTACCTACATTATCTCTGCTATTGTAAAGTATGTAGTACCTACATTATCTCTGCTGTTGTAAAGTATGTAGTCCCATACATTATATCTGCTATTGTAAATGATGTAGTCCCCTACATTATCTCTGCTATTGTAAAGTATGTAGTACCTACATTATCTCTGCTGTTGTAAAGTATGTAGTACCTACATTATCTCTGCTGTTGTAAAGTATGTAGTCCCATACATTATCTCTGCTATTGTAAATTATGTAGTCCCCTACATTATCTCTGCTATTGTAAAGTATGTAGTCCCATACATTATATCTGCTATTGTAAATTATGTAGTCCCCTACATTATCTCTGCTATTGTAAAGTATGTAGTACCTACATTATCTCTGCTATTGTAAAGTATGTAGTACCTACATTATCTCTGCTATTGTAAAGTATGTAGTTAGTACCTACATTATCTCTGCTATTGTAAAGTATGTAGTACCTACATTATCTCTGCTATTGTAAAGTATGTAGTACCTACATTATCTCTGCTATTGTAAAGTATGTAGTACCTACATTATCTCTGCTGTTGTAATGTATGTAGTCCCATACATTATATCTGTTATTGTAAATTATGTAGTCCCCTACATTATCTCTGCTATTGTAAAGTATGTAGTCCCATACATTATATCTGCTATTGTAAATAATGTAGTCCCCTATATTATATTTGCCATTGTAAATTATGTAGTCCCCTACATTATCTCTGCTATTGTAAAGTATGTAATCATCTACATTACCTCTGCTATTGTAAAGTTTGTAGTCCCATACATTAGCTCTGCTGTTGTAAAGTATGTAATCTCCAACATTATCTCTGGTATTGTAAAGTATGTAGTCCCCCTACATTACCTCTGCTATTGTAAAGTATGTAATCCCCTACATTATCTCTGCTATTGTTAAAGTATGTAGCTCGTACATTATATATGTTATTGTAAATTATCTAGTCCCCTAAATTATATCTGCTATTGTAATTTATGTAGTCCCCTACATTATCTCTGACATTGTAAAGTATGTAGTCCTTTACATTCTCTCTGTTATTGTATAATATGTAGTTCCTTACATTATCTCTGCTATTGTAAAGTATGTAGTCCCATACATAATTGCTCTGCTATTGTAATCTGTTAAAGTATGTAATCACCTACATTATCTCTGGTATTGTAAAGTATGTAGTCATCTACATTATCTCAGCTATTGTAAAGTATGTAGTCATCTACATTATCTCTGCTATTGTAAAGTATGTAGTCCAATACATTATCTCTGCTGTTGTGTTGTAAAGTATGTAATCCCCTACATTATCTCTGCTATTGTAAAGTATGTAGTCCTCTACATTACCTCTGCTATTGTAAAGTATGTAGTCTCCTACATTATCTCTGACATTGTAAAGTATGTAGTCCCATACATTATCTCGGCTGTTGTAAAGTATGTAATCCCCTACATTATCTCTGCTATTGTAAAGATGTAGTCTCATACATTATCTCTTCTTTTGTAAAGTATGTAGTCCCATACATTATCTCTGCTATTGTAAAGTATGTAGTCCCATATATTATCTCTGATTTTGTAAAGTATGTAGTCCCCTACATTATCTCTGCTATTGTAAAGTATGTAGTCCCCTACATTATCTGTGCTATTGTAAAGTATGTAGTCTCATACATTATCTCTGCTTTTGTAAAGTATGTAGTCCCATATATTATCTCTGCTATTGTAAAGTATGTAGTCTCATATATTATCTCTGATTTTGTAAAGTATGTAGTACCCTACATTATCTCTGCTATTGTAAAGTATGTAGTCCCCTACATTATCTCTGTTTTTGTAAAGTATGTAGTCCCCTACATTATCTCTGCTATTGTAAAGTATGTAGTCCTCTACATTATCTGTGCTATTGTAAAGTATGTAGTCCCCTACATTATCTGTGCTATTGTAAAGATGTAGTCTCATACATTATCTCTGCTTTTGTAAAGTATGTAGTCCCTTACATTATCTCTGCTATTGTAAAGTATGTAGTCCCCTACAATATCTCTCTGATATTGTAAATTATGTAGACCCCTACATTATATCTGCTATTGTAAAGTATGTAGTCCTCTACATTATCTCTCTGATATTGTAAAGTATGTAATCCTCTACATTATCTGTGCTATTGTAAAATATGTAGTCCCCTACATTATCTCTGCTATTGTAAAGTATGTAGTCGCCTACATTATCTCTGATATTGTAAAGTATGTAGTCCTCTACATTATCTGTGCTATTGTAAAGTCTGTAGTGCCTACATTATCTCTGATATTGTAAAGTATGTAGTCCTCTACAATATCTGTGCTATTGTAAAGTATGTAGTCCTCTACGTTATGTGTGCTATTGTAAAGTATGTAGTCCCCTACGTTATCTCTGCTATTGTAAAGTATGTAGTCCCCTACATTATCTCTGCTGTTGTAAAGAATGTAGTCCCCTACATTATCTCTGCTGTTGTAAAGAATGTAGTCCCCTACATTATCTCTGCTATTGTAAAGTATGTAGTACCTACATTATCTCTGCTGTTGTAAAGTATGTAGTCCCATACATTATATCTGCTATTGTAAATAATGTAGTCCCCTATATTATATTTGCCATTGTAAATTATGTAGTCCCCTACATTATCTCTGCTATTGTAAAGTATGTAATCATCTACATTACCTCTGCTATTGTAAAGTTTGTAGTCCCATACATTAGCTCTGCTGTTGTAAAGTATGTAATCCCCAACATTATCTCTGGTATTGTAAAGTATGTAGTCCCCTACATTACCTCTGCTATTGTAAAGTATGTAATCCCCTACATTATCTCTGCTATTGTAAAGTATGTAGCTCGTACATTATATATGTTATTGTAAATTATCTAGTCCCCTAAATTATATCTGCTATTGTAATTTATGTAGTCCCCTACATTATCTCTGACATTGTAAAGTATGTAGTCCTTTACATTCTCTCTGTTATTGTATAATATGTAGTTCCTTACATTATCTCTGCTTTTGTAAAGTATGTAGTCCCATACATAATTGCTCTGCTATTGTAATCTGTTAAAGTATGTAATCACCTACATTATCTCTGGTATTGTAAAGTATGTAGTCATCTACATTATCTCGGCTATTGTAAAGTATGTAGTCATCTACATTATCTCTGCTATTGTAAAGTATGTAGTCCAATACATTATCTCTGCTGTTGTGTTGTAAAGAATGTAATCCCCTACATTATCTCTGCTATTGTAAAGTATGTAGTCCTCTACATTACCTCTGCTATTGTAAAGTATGTAGTCTCCTACATTATCTCTGACATTGTAAAGTATGTAGTCCCATACATTATCTCGGCTGTTGTAAAGTATGTAATCCCCTACATTATCTCTGCTATTGTAAAGATGTAGTCTCATACATTATCTCTTCTTTTGTAAAGTATGTAGTCCCATACATTATCTCTGCTATTGTAAAGTATGTAGTCCCATATATTATCTCTGATTTTGTAAAGTATGTAGTCCCCTACATTATCTGTGCTATTGTAAAGTATGTAGTCCCCTACATTATCTGTGCTATTGTAAAGTATGTAGTCTCATACATTATCTCTGCTTTTGTAAAGTATGTAGTCCCATATATTATCTCTGCTATTGTAAAGTATGTAGTCTCATATATTATCTCTGATTTTGTAAAGTATGTAGTACCCTACATTATCTCTGCTATTGTAAAGTATGTAGTCCCCTACATTATCTCTGTTTTTGTAAAGTATGTAGTCCCCTACATTATCTCTGCTATTGTAAAGTATGTAGTCCTCTACATTATCTGTGCTATTGTAAAGTATGTAGTCCCCTACATTATCTGTGCTATTGTAAAGATGTAGTCTCATACATTATCTCTGCTTTTGTAAAGTATGTAGTCCCTTACATTATCTCTGCTATTGTAAAGTATGTAGTCCCCTACAATATCTCTCTGATATTGTAAATTATGTAGACCCCTACATTAAATCTGCTATTGTAAAGTATGTAGTCCTCTACATTATCTCTCTGATATTGTAAAGTATGTAAATGTAGTCGCCTACATTATCTCTGATATTGTAAAGTATGTAGTCCTCTACATTATCTGTGCTATTGTAAAGTCTGTAGTGCCTACATTATCTCTGATATTGTAAAGTATGTAGTCCTCTACAATATCTGTGCTATTGTAAAGTATGTAGTCCTCTACGTTATGTGTGCTATTGTAAAGTATGTAGTCCCCTACGTTATCTCTGCTATTGTAAAGTATGTAGTCCCCTACATTATCTCTGCTATTGTAAAGTATGTAGTCCTCTACATTATCTCTGCTATTGTAAAGTATGTAGTCCCATACATTATCTCTGCTATTGTAAAGTATGTAGTCTCATACATTATCTTTGCTTTTGTAAAGTATGTAGTCCCATACTTTATCTCTGCTATTGTAAAGTATGTAGTCCCCTGCATTATCTCTCTGATATTGTAAATTATGTAGACCCCTACATTAGCTGTGCTATTGTAAAGTATGTAGTCCCATGTAAATTATATCTCTACATTATCTTTGCTTTTGTAAAGTATGTAGTCTCATACATTATCTCTGCTTTTGTAAAGTATGTAGTCCCATATATTATCTCTGCTATTGTAAAGTATGTAGTCCCATATGTTATCTCTGATTTTGTAAAGTACGTAGTCCCCTACATTATCTCTGCTATTGTAAAGTATGTAGTCCCCTACATTATCTCTGCTATTGTAAAGTATGTAGTCCCCTACATTATCTCTGCTATTGTAAAGTATCTAGTCCTCTACATTATCTGTGCTATTGTAATGTATGTAGTCCCCTACATTATCTGTGCTATTGTAAAGATGTAGTCTCATACATTATCTCTGCTTTTGTAAAGTATGTAGTCCCATACATTATCTCTGCTATTTTAAAGTATGTAGTCCCCTACATTATCTCTCTGATATTGTAAAGTATGTAGTCCCCTACATTATCTCTCTGATATTGTAAAGTATGTAGTCCTCTACATTATCTGTGCTATTGTAAAGTATGTAGTCCCCTACATTATCTGTGCTATTGTAAAGATGTAGTCTCATACATTAACTCTGATTTTGTAAAGTATGTAGTCTCATACATTATCTCTGCTTTTGTAAAGTATGTAGTCCCATACATTATCTCTGCTATTGTAAAGTATGTAGTCTCATACATTATCTTTGCTTTTGTAAAGTATGTAGTCCCATACTTTATCTCTGCTATTGTAAAGTATGTAGTCCCCTGCATTATCTCTCTGATATTGTAAATTATGTAGACCCCTACATTAGCTGTGCTATTGTAAAGTATGTAGTCCCATGTAAATTATATCTCTACTGTTGTAAATTATGTAGTCCCATACATTATCTCTGCTATTGTAAAGTATGTAGTTCCATACGTTATTGCTCTGCTATCGTAGATTATGTAGTCCCATATACATTATCTCTCTGCTGTTGTAAAGTATGTGGTCTCTACATTATCTCTGCTGTTGTAAATTATGTAGTCACATACATTATCTCTGATACTGTAAATTATGTAGTCCCATACATTATATCTCTGCTATTGTAAATCATGTAGTCACTTACATTATCTCTGATATTGTAAATTATGTAGTCCTTTACATATAACCTCTTGGCATCATAGTTTCCTAAATGAGGCTACTATATAATACCCTACATAATTGTCTTTATTGTAAATTATGTAATCCATTCCATTATCCTTCCTGCTATTGTTAATTGCGTTGTCCCTTATCCTCTTTCCAGTTGTAGTGTCCCACTGCCGTGAAAAGTTTTGAAAAAAATGAACCCAAAATAAGTAGTTTTGAGCGACTTAGGAACGTATTTTGAAGCTATTCTAATTCACCGGAGTCATTCTTTTTTCTTTGATTTATTGAATATTTACAAGGGTTGGACGGGTTGGTCTACCTTTTACCCTAACCCCACTTCGGCTTCATTTTGTATTGCATTTTTTGCATTTTTGGCTTTTTATTTTTCCGACACCCAACTCTGAATTATACGCACGGGCGTATAGGAGTATGCCCAGGTACGTTCTGCAAGTCAATACATCTTTTCATGTGCCTTGTGGACATATTATAACTAAGAGCTTCATGAATATCATGTGACATTATGGTGAATGCTAAACAGGCGATGAAGAAATATTAACTCAGCATTGTGTTGGAATAAAAGACCGGTAGAATCACTTTGTGTGTGTGTGTACAATGTAGTTATTATTGTTTAGGAAGATAAGTGTTTTCTGATTTATTTGTATTAATACAAAAAAAGAACAAAACACGTTTCTAGTGCTCTGTGAAGTGTAAATATACGTTACAGGGAAAATAATCCGTGTAATCGTAGATACCATGGGACAGTTGATTATATACGCACAGCATATACCCCGTCTAGCGTCATCAGGGAATATATACTTATACTTATGTATGGACATTATACCGTCAGTCTAGAGTCACCGGGGGACACATACTTGTGTATGGACATTTATACCGTCAGTCTAGAGTCACCGGGGGACACATACTTATGTATGCACGTTATACCCTCAGTCTAGAGTCACCGGGGGACACATACTTATGTATGGACATTATACCCTCAGTCTAGAGTCACCGGGGGACACATACTTATGTATGGACATTATACCCTCAGTCTAGAGTCACCGGGGGACACATACTTGTGTATGGACATTTATACCGTCAGTCTAGAGTCACCGGGGGACACATACTTATGTATGCACGTTATACCCTCAGTCTAGAGTCACCGGGGGACACATACTTATGTATGCACGTTATACCCTCAGTCTAGAGTCACCGGGGGACACATACTTATGTATGGACATTATACCCTCAGTCTAGAGTCACCGGGGGACACATACTTATGTATGGACATTATACCCTCAGTCTAGAGTCACCAGGGGACACATTCTTACGTACGGGGATTGTACCGTCAGTCAAGAGTCACCAGGGGACACAGACTTATGTATGGACATTATACCATCAGTCTCAAGTCACCGGGGACACATACTTGTGTATGGACATTATACCGTGAGTCTAGAGTCACCGGGGGACACATACTTATGTATGGACATTATACCCTCAGTCTAGATTCACCAGGGGACACATTTTTACGTATGGGGGTTGTACCGTCAGTCAAGAGTCACCAGGGGACACAGACTTATGTATGGACATTATACCATCAGTCTAAAGTCACCGGGGACACATACTTGTGTATGGACATTATACCGTCAGTCTAGAGTCACCGGGGGACACATACTTATGTATGGACTTTATACCCTCAGTCTAGAGTCACCGGGGGACACATACTTGTGTATGGACATTATACCGTCAGTCTAGAGTCACCGGGGGACACATTCTTATGTATGAGGGTTATACCCTCAGTCTAGAGTGCTAATGCTTCAAAAATATTATATTGTTATGTAGTGTTTGGTATCAAATTGAAACACTTTTTGATTGTTTTCCAATGGTAATGTTTAGATTTTATTTACAATTTCAGTTATAAAAACTTCGCCTCTCACCGCTGCGGGTTCGAATCCGACTATGAGCTCGACATGTAAGTGAGGAAGTGTCGATTCTTACGGATGGCAGGAGGTGTACAGTACTGGTTCTACCCAGGAAAGTGTGTGGTACGCCTCCAACACACAAAAATCGACCGTCATATATAAACTTACATGTGTTGAAAATGACGTAAAACACCTTACAAACAAACAACCAAATCAATTATAAAAAAGGTTTATTTATGTTATTATTAATAATACTACAATTAAATAGTATTTGTGTTGGTATTATGTTTATCTCGTGCAACTGGATTTCTTTCGTGTCATAAAGTTGTCATACTTAATATTACGTAATATCCTTCTCACATCCAGCGAGTCCATGCATTCAAGTATTTACATTGTTCAGCTGGCAGATTAATTACTCAAGATTCCATGTATTTGTGCAGATATTTAGGCGTCCTTAGACTTCGGATCTAACCGTCTCTAATAGATCTGGATCCAACCATATCTTACAAGTTATTAGTTGACATTATTTTATTACAAAGTTGGATACTATCAACTATATTTATATTCATTCATTCTAAATTGCATATAATTGGATTACACAACCGATTACTAAAGGACATGCTATTCTTCATTTGTGTTTAACTTGCTGTTTCAATTAACTACAATTTATCTACAAGAAATACAAATAATTTTGACTACAAGATATAGTTGACATCTATATTAAGATAAATATTTAGCTGTAGGTTTTATTTATTCATACCCGTATTAACAATATTAAGAACACGACTTAAATCGATAGAAGAAAGTGTTTAAAAAAATGATAAAATTTGACTTAAGATATTGCTAAGAAGTGTTGTGAATATGGACACACAGTATAACCTCAACCTTTCTTGTACGTCTATAATAAGGAGCGTACACTTGTGACACAATAAAGACCGACTGAAATGACGAGGACAACAAATAGACGTCATTAAACGGCACTCGTTGAAAGTGAAAATCTGCTCATCTCTTCTCATGCGATATTCTTTATTGTGAAGTGTAATCAGTTAGTATAGCCGATTCATATTGACGTTTTTTTTAACGCGGTTTCGTCAATTGTGTCATAACATACATATTTTTGAACTACAAATCTGTACATTACATTGTACAAAATAAATGTTTATGTTTTGGTGGAAAGGAAAGCAAACAATAGTAGGCCTACCACCGAACTTGGCCCTATAAAACATGCGTGTGTATCATTAATTAAAACCTGGGTATTTCAGTGTAAGGAAATTTGAATACAGAAAGTTATATTATGTTTATTTATAACGACCTGATTACTCACAATGAAGTAGTTACACTATGGATTTATAAATAAAGGTCACACTTTGATAATTGAAATCCAAACTCAGGTCTGTTTTAACGCAAACTCGTGTAATACGTTTAGTGTAAAACATGTTCAGTACAATGAATGAATGTTGGTTTACGGCACGTCGGCGTATAAATCGGTCATATTCTGCGCAAAAACTGATGGAACAAATCAAGCGAGTTATTACAAAATAATGTAAAACTATATTGTTAAAACTACTTACAAATAAAGTATGATATGGTTCAATACAAATCAGTGTAATACGTGTAGTGTAACAAATGTTCAATACAACATATTGATATTAGCCGGTATTGTACGAGATTTTCAATTATCTAAAATTGCTGCAGAGCGGTCACAGACGGTTTGTTCTGATACAAGTTTTCTAAAGTTTTATACGAATTTTCGATACAAGCGCTTTGAAAAGTCTAAGAATTTGTACATATCGTTTTATAATTCATGCAGAACTCGTCAGTTTAAGATCTACATGCTAGATGGTGTGTATTTCGAAGGTGTACATAGCCCCGTAAGGACAATGTAAAGTCTGGGCTATTGTGTGTGTGTGTGTGTGTGTGTGTGTGTGTGTGTGCGTGTGTTTTGTGGTGCATTTACTTATATGCGGGGAGATTGGTTCGGGCTTGGCTCGATCGCACGATCCCTGGATGCCTGAGCCGTAAAACTAACCGACTGCGGCACCATCTATACATGTGGTTCACATCTCACAATCCATGGATCACCAAGCCGTGATACTAACCTACTGCGGCCCCACCCATATATGTTGTTCACCTCTCAAATCCCTGGATCACCAAGTCGTGATACAAACCTACAGCGGTTCCACCCATACATGTTCACATCTCACACTCCCTGAATCAATCAGCCATCATACTAACCTACTACGGCTCCGCCCATACATTTTGTTCACATCTACTCATGTTTATATTTCAGGTCGTCTCGAGAGGGAAAGATCACTCAGCAGCCAAACCAAGTACAGCAACCGCCGTCTCTAAAACGACAGTATTCCATAAACGAGAAAGACATCCCAACAATGGAATCTGAATCCACAACATCAGGGATGACGATCGATAAGATCAGCACGATGTCTCTGGGAGATTTTAAGAATCTTCTCAACAGTGCGCTTTCAGTTCCCACAGGTACCTCCGGATCTCAGTGTAGCTCGGATTCGCCTAGGTCACAGAGCAGTGTGGAGAGTTTAAGGAACAGTTCTGTGAAATCAAAGGCTAACACCAAAGCGGCTCAGTATAAGAGTCCGTACAGTTATAGACCCGGAAGTGCCAATAAAAACCTTCAAAACAAAACTTCTGACACTCTTTCAAATAGTGTTAAGTCAAGTTTAGATTGCTCTAGTAGTGGTTATTCGAGTTCATCTGTATCGTCTGAGAAAACAATTAAATCTTACGTGAACCCGTCTAAATCTCAGTCTAATTCGCCAAACGCGTCAACAAATTTCAATAAACCATCTGCCGTTAGACCAAGAACGCCATCTGGTTTAACAAATGGGATCAATGCAAATAGGACATCAAGCGGTCAAACCGTTTCTAATACGAGACAAACGTCCTCAAATAGCACGGATTTTTCGCGTCCGAAAACTCCTACATCACTGACTAAATCTGTATCAAACGCGTCTTCTGTCAGTAACGCTTCATATACTGTTCCATCACGTGCAACGCTCTCATCAAGATATAGTTCACATAGTTCTTTAAAATCTAACGAGTCGATGGATTTATATTCAGTGGACGAACGGGGTAGTGAGGTAGGCGGCGAAGATTCGTGTGAACAGCTGGACAAAGTGCCCATAACGCCTTCATCCGTTAACTCGGACTATTCTTTAAAAAGCTATCAAGGCACGCATCCAGGTTCATCCGGATACACTCGGTCAAACTCATACACTCCATGTGCCGCGGCAGAGGATAAAACTAAGTGGGACAGATTAAATAAGAGCACACGTGCTAGCAGTGAGCCAAGGGAAACCGCTGTGAATGATTACACAAACGGTAATGCGATTGCCGAAAGTAAACCTCTTAATGTTGGATATTCATATGTGTTTTCGTATCAAAGTGAAGATAATGAAACAAAAGATTCGAATGAATTAACTGATGTAGAAAACGTGATAAACATATCAAGAACTTCCAATGGTGAAACTTCAAATAGTTCAAGTATTACACAAACACCAACGAGAGAAACGTCAGCGAGCAAACAAAATGATATAAGACCTGTAACACCCACTGGAAGGCCTTCGACTCCTTCATGCATTCCCCGCCCAATGACGCCAAATGTATCGCGAAAACTGAGCTTGCCTCAAGATAATGACTCTAATGTAGGTCATAAACAAGATGAAAAGAGGGCCGCTGGTCGTCCACCGACTCCGCGTAAATCAAATATCATAGCGCGAGCACCAGGTGCCAGCAGTGGAGTACGTTCCGCAGATAATAGTAAAGAACAGTCATACAAAGCCATTTTCCAAAAGCGGTCAATGACCCCTGGTCCAGGAAGCAGCTCGTCAAATACGATTACTTCAACTAGTACTAGACGCTCGACCACACCTGGTCCGTATTTACATAAGTCGTCAACGTTAAGCAACACGTCCGCTACAACTACTCGTGCACGGCTAAATGATACTTTGAACAAAACGAGCAGTATCACGGATATGCCGCTATCCGTCTATAATGACAACAATCACAATGCTCAGAACCAGGACAAACCGTTAAGGACGGACTCTAGAAAAAGTGGCCACCAAAGGTCTCAAAGCATGGACCGTAGATCGTTGACAAATCAGAAGTCGGAGGATCAAGCCGAAACTGTGATAATGGTGAATAGATCGGGCGGACAACATACACTGACTGTGCAAAATGAAAATGATCCAGAATTTTCACACGCCCAAAAGAGCAAAGTTCTTGCACGTGCTCGAACTGAAGATAGTCGTTCAAGGACATATACGCGTACATCTGTAAACACACGACAACGTCCACAAAGTGTTGAACCAAGGCAGTTAATACCTCGTAAACTCTCTGGTAATGAGCAAGAGGTTGTGACAGTGAAGCGGGGAGAAAACGGTCACCATGCCGTTTATGATAGGACTCAAGAATGGGTGCAAACTGCAGTGGAACAAACTAAAGTTAAAAAAACGAAAGTGAATAGAAATGTTACCCCCAGAGTACGACGTGCAATGACTCCTAATTCGTTTGAAATGAAAATTGATATAGAAATCGAAGAGCCGAGAAGTCTTGCAGAGATTAAGGCCGCTCTGACACTTCCAATTAATGGATTAAGCAATATCAATCCAGATCAATTGGAAGCACCACCCGAGGATCCCGAAATGTACGCTACTATGGAAAAACTGTTTCACGAACTGAGACAACAAGAACTGAAGGCATCTGTTAACGAAACACCTGGTAGCAATACAAATGGAGTGAAGTCTTCAAAATCAAAATCCAGTAGTAGTCAGAACGACGAAGAGTCATCGTTGGACAGTAACAAAAATGTAAAACGCAAACAAGCATCAGTATCGACCAAAAGTTCATCTAATGTGACGTCACCGACGTTATCGCGACCAAACAGAGTATCGACAAGTTCCGGTCAATCGCATTCCAATCATACCAAGCCGCAGCCATCACCACGGTCAAGTTCAACTTCTAGTGCGGGAGCTACTTCAACATCTCGCTCAACTCCGCCAAGGGTAAGCCAATATCCAACTCGGCCTGCATCTCCAAGAACAACACCGCAGAACCAGACGCCCACACCGTCCAGGACATCTATTTCCACTAGACCAAGCTCTCCATCAACAATGGTGTCCGCTCAGAGACCCCCATCTCCACGAGCAGCTCCTCAGCCACCACGGCCAGCTTCACCTCGAGTACCGTCACATATAACAAGACCGGAGTCACCGCGGATATTCACACAACCACCTCGACCCGCGTCACCTAGTTATAAACAACCGCCGCGACCCGCGTCACCTACTAATAAGCAACCACCGAGGCCCGCGTCTACTCCACCGCGGTCGTTCACCTCTGTTGGGCGCCAGAGTTCAGCAAGTGATGATAGTGATTGTGCGTTTGAATCTCAACAACAAAACGGTGCTGGAAGTTTAATATCGAAATTAAAAGAACTCAGTAAAGTGAAACCGCGAAAAGACAAAGTGGACACTGCAAAACCGAGGTCGAGAATTCCTGCGCCGAAGTCGTTAGCAAATACTGGGAGATCACGATCATTCACAAATTTATCGAATCTGTCTAACACAATGTCTCTGGTGCATACAGATAACAACATCGTAGACGAGCCAGAATTGAACGGATATGGTGAGATAGACAGTGGTTTAAATGTGACCCTTTCAGGTCGGTTAGGGTCAGGTTCAGAAACGCCGGCCCCTAAACTTAACAAACCCTTAACTACCGGACGGTCGTCACTCATAAGAAAAGAGAGCATGGACAAAAACAAATCAGTTACGGTGAAAAAATTATCGCGCGCTGTGTCGGTAGAACGGAACATGAACTGTTTTAATTACTTGGACAATGACGATGAAGGGGAGTTTGTATAGAGATTCGCCTCTTGCAGAAGGATATAATGTGATGGCGTTATTAGAAGCGAACAGTGTGGTCACTAAAAGAACAAATGCGAACTAGTGTAGGTGTACATACTTATTTATATATGAGTATATGTGTGCGAGAGAATGGTGCG
This sequence comes from Cyrtodaria siliqua, assembly GCA_037043455.1. Classification (NCBI taxonomy): domain Eukaryota; kingdom Metazoa; phylum Mollusca; class Bivalvia; order Adapedonta; family Hiatellidae; genus Cyrtodaria; species Cyrtodaria siliqua. Next base: position 157,836 of record JAWPHD010004330.1, on the reverse strand, counting down.
TGAAAATGAGGTTATACTATATAACGTTGATAATTAACCAACACTTACACATGTATATGGTACAGTGATAGTTAATACAGGCTAAAGCATGTGAACGAAGAGGACATTTATTTTCTGACTTTTGTTTGTCTGCTAAAATGTCAACATTCCGATGACATCGGATGAAAACTCACAATGTACAATTAAAATGACGCCAGTTGTCAATCATTTATCTATTTAACCAAACAAACCAATACGATACCTCCGACAAACAATGGCACGTGCAACTATATTACATGTATAATAAAACCTACTGTCAATATACTCCGACATCAACAATTGAGTGGAGATATCTAAGTACTGGCGTCATGTTGATTACATACTATTCGATAATGTCAAATGTATTAATACATGCTGCACCTTGATGGTACGTTGTGCTAATAAATCCTAAAGCTTAACTGTGATATGAGCAACATGCACAAAAACATGATATAATATGATAATTATAGATATTTATTTACCTATTTATGTAAGCCTTTCCTTTATTACTGGTGATAGTAGTTATACTTGACGCTTACCGTAGTATACAGTACATGCAATTTTACAATTATTTGGTTGTCTCATCTATGGTTTCTGTTTCTTATTTTCCATTGTTTGGACTAAAGCGATCACTAGTTTTGATGAAAGTATAAACTATAGTGTTTCTTGTTTTATTTGTATTCGTCCAATGCCTAAGAAGGTAAATGCAGTAATTATAAATATTCATTCTCCTGCACATGCGCACCTACATTCATTGATATCAGCACACGAGGTGATAACTAAACAAAAACGGTAAAGCAAAGTTTTATTACCAAATTGGCCTTGTATCATAAATGTTTCAAGAGGCACTTGAGAAAAATAACTATAATAATTAAAGAAACCAACCCGTCAAATAACGTCAAAGTTACACTACACTCAAGAGATATGAAAACGCAACACGGGAATTTCCGCTATATATTGTATGTGTAATATGTTAATCGAATGGTACATGGCTACGTTAGCCCTTTCCTCTTGGAAAAAAAGACTAAAACAACACAAGTATTCCTTCAAAGTTTCATTATTGACAGAGTACGCGTTGGGCTCAAGCATGTGTGCAGACTTAGGATGCACAATTTTCTTTACGTTAAATACAGTACTGAACTGGCTCAGTTTTTCAAAGAGCAACTTCAATATTTATGAAGGAGCAACTTCAATATTTATGAAGTTCTTGTTACATGGTGTAGTGTGATTAAACGTCTACAACATCACAGTTGTGTCATTTCTCTAATTAACTGCAACTTTTTTTGCAAAACACATCTTGGGGTTTCTTTGGAATATTATGTGGAATTAAGTGTGCAGTATATACAATATATAGCGGAAATTCCCGTGTTGCGTTTTCTGATCTCTTGAGTGTACAAAACCGTTTATCTAAACTCTATCCAGGCCTTGAATTCACCAACTCTTGAGAATATTCTGAGACTTCAGACCAAGTATGCAAAGTTCAATCACAAATAATGTAATAAGTTTTAAGGATAAACTTTCATAACAAGCTGATATGTATGAATATGTCAAACACTAATAAATAGCAACGTCATACTATTGTTTATCTTTGAAAAGTCATGGAAATATTTGTGAACAAAATTTGAGTACTTGAGCTCAAGTCTAAGAATAGTTTGAAGAACGGTTGGTGAATTCCAGGCCAGGTGTTCAGGTCATATCTAATGTATATTTGCCGATTAAAAGTATAGCTTTTTTATTCATAGGTTCTTAAAATACCCGTGATTGAATATGCGTCCAATGAATTATGAGTTAACAACTCTTAATTCGACGCTCCAGTTTTGGGGTTTGGTCGGGCTGATTTATGCTATTTATATTGTTTGGATTCTCAAAATATGCAAGAAATATATACTAAAGGAAAACAAGAAACGCAACTCGGGAATTCCGCTATATATTGTATATATAATCTGCTGCTGTTAATAGAATGGTACATGGCTACAGTAGACCTTTCCATTCGGCAAAATGACCAAAACAACACGACACACCAAATGTTATTCCTTCTAAGGTTCACTATTGATAGAATACACGTTTGACTCAAGCAAGTGAGCAAACTTAGGATGTAACATTTTGCGATCTGTTTAGATTTAATACAGTACGTATACAATTGAAACGGTATAGCGGAAATTATCGAGTTGCGTTTCTCTTTTCCTTTAATATATATACCTCAAATATACATGAGGTTAAGAAACGGTGTACACTCGTATTAATATTTGCCGGTTGATGGCAAGATAGTGACTTTGACAGTCAGTATTACTTGATATTAATAGAAATATTCACTACATGACATTAACAAAGTCAGAGATCCGTAACTATCCACTACAGGACATTAACAAAGTCAGAGGTCAGTAACTATCCACTACATGACATTAACAAAGTCAGAGATCCGTAACTATCCACTACAGGACATTAACAAAGTCAGAGGTCAGTAACTATCCACTACATGACATTAACAATTTCAGAAATCCGTAATTATCTACTACATGACATTAACGAAGTCAGAGATCCGTAACTATCCACTACATGACATTAACAAAGTCAGAGATCAGTAACTATCCACTACATGACAATAACAAAGTCAGAGATCAGTTACTATCCACTACATGACAATAACAAAGTCAGAGATCAGTAACTATCCACTATATGACAATAACAGTCAGAGATCAGTAACTATCCACTACATGACAGTAGCAATGTCAAAGATCCGTAACTATCCACTAAATGACATTAACAAAGTCAGAGATCAGTAACTATCCACTACACTATATGACATTAACAAAGTCAGAGATCCGTATCTATCCACTACATGACATTAACAAAGTCAGAGATCCGTAACTATCCACTACATGGCATTAACAATGTCTGAGATCCGTAACTATTCACAACATGGCATTAACAATGTCAGAGATCCGTAACTATGCACTACAGGACAGTAACAAAGTCAGAGGTCAGTAACTATCCACTACATGACATTTACAAAGTCAGAGATCCGTAGCTATCCACTACATGACATTAACAATGTCTGAGATCCGTAACTATCCACTACATGACATTAACAAAGTCAGAGATCAGTAACTGCCCACTACATGGCATTACTAAGTCAGAGATCCGTAACTGTCCACTACATGACATTAACAGTCAGAGATCCGTAACTGTCCACTACATGACATTAACAAAGTCAGAGATCCGTAACTATCCACTACATGGCAATAAACAGTTAGAGATCCATAACTATCCACTACATGACAGTAACGAAGTCAGAGATCAGTAACTATTCACTACGTCAGAGATCAGTAACTATCTACTACATGACATTAACAATTTCAGAAATCCGTAATTATCTACTACATGACATTAACGAAGTCAGAGATCCGTAACTATCCACTACATGACATTAACAAAGTCAGAGATCAGTAACTATCCACTACATCACAATAACATAGTCAGAGATCAGTTACTATCCACTACATGACAATAACAAAGTCAGAGATCAGTAACTATCCACTATATGACAATAACAGTCAGAGATCAGTAACTATCCACTACATGACAGTAGCAATGTCAAAGATCCGTAACTATCCACTAAATGACATTAACAAAGTCAGAGATCAGTAACTATCCACTACACTATATGACATTAACAAAGTCAGAGATCCGTAGCTATCCACTTCATGACATTAACAAAGTCAGAGATCCGTAACTATCCACTACATGGCATTAACAATGTCTGAGATCCGTAACTATTCACAACATGGCATTAACAATGTCAGAGATCCGTAACTATGCACTACAGGACAGTAACAAAGTCAGAGGTCAGTAACTATCCACTACATGACATTAACAAAGTCAGAGATCCGTAGCTATCCACTACATGACATTAACAATGTCTGAGATCCGTAACTATCCACTACATGACATTAACAAAGTCAGAGATCAGTAACTGCCCACTACATGGCATTACTAAGTCAGAGATCCGTAACTGTCCACTACATGACATTAACAGTCAGAGATCCGTAACTGTCCACTACATGACATTAACAAAGTCAGAGATCCGTAACTATCCACTACATGGCAATAAACAGTTAGAGATCCATAACTATCCACTACATGACAGTAACGAAGTCAGAGATCAGTAACTTTTCACTACGTCAGAGATCAGTAACTATCTACTACATGACATTAACAAAGTCAGAGATCAGTAACTGTCCACTACATGGCATTAACAAAGTCAGAGATCCGTAACTATCCACTACATGACAATAACAAAGTCAGAGATCCGTAACTGTCCACTACATGGCATTAACAAAGTCAGAGATCCGTAACTGTCCACTACATGACAATAACAAAGTCAGAGATCCGTAACTGTCCACTACATGGCATTAACAAAGTCAGAGATACGTAATTGTCCACTACATGACATTAACAAAGTCAGAGATCCGTAACTATCCACTACATGACAATAACAAAGTCAGAGATCCGTAACTATCCACTACGACAGAAAAAAAGTCAGAGATATGCTACTAACCATTACATGCCATTAACAAGAGGTCCAAGAGGGCATGTATCGCTCTACTGGCTGTACAAAGTTAGTGGAATACAAGTGAAAATTAAGGCTTCCCTGCTCTAAGCAGAAGGCCAAAATGACATTGAATCGCCCACCTGAAGATATTTGCAAAGATGAAAAAATGTAATAAAAACTTGTATTAACATTTCATAATTTCATAAACTGAGACAATAAACAGTCTGAGAGACAGCCAAACCCCACGCCGCAGTGTTTTTCCTATATGCAGCTGTAGAACCCAGGATTGGATGCTTTGTTCAAAGGAAGTATAACACTACAAACGACAGTAACCCTGATTTCAGTCTGATAGAGTTATTGTTACTGCACTCTGCACTTCCTCTCATTGTCCTCTATCAGTGTGAAGTTTTATTCCAGTCACATTAGTAGTTTTTAAGCTATGCACCAGACAAGAATTATAAGTATAAAATAACAAAGCACAATAACTCTAATATACATGAACATATAGTTATGGTTCTTAAATTCTTCACATCCTCCTTTTTCTCTCTGTCATTGTGTTCCATTGCAGATCTATTAGTAGTTTTGGAGCTATGAAGCACAGATTCGGACCAGAAAAAGTATAAAATTACAAAGGCCAATAACTCTATTGTCCATGAAGATAGCGTTATGGTTACGGCAATCTTTACTTCATCTTCATTGTGAGATGTTTCTTTCCAGTCGAGTAGTTTTTGAGTTATGCTCCAAACAAGAATTATAAGTATAAAATTACATAGGGCAATAACTCTGAAATCAATGAAGACAGAGTTATGGTTCTTGCATTCTGCACTTACTCTCATTTCCCCTGTCATTGTGTGAAATTTCATTGCAGTCCCCTTAAAAGTTTTCCTGTTAATGGAGCGGACACGAATTATAAGTATAAAATTACGAATGGCAATATATCTGAATTAAATGATGACAGAGTTCTTGCACTCTGCATTTCTTCTCATTACTCTCTATCATTGTGTGAAATTTCATCGCAGTCCCATTAGTAGCTTTCCAGTTACGGAGCGGACACAAATTATAAGTATAAAATTACCAAGGGCAATAACTCTAATATAAATGAAGACAGAGATATGGCTCTTGTGCTCTGGACTTCCGCTCATTACCATCTATGTCATTGCAGTTCCACAAGTTGCTTTCTAGTTATAGTACGGACACGAATTATACATATACACTTACAAAGGAAATAGCTCTAATTTAAATAAAGGCAGTGATATGGTTCTTGCGCTCGTAACGTCCTCTCATTGCCCTCTATCATTGTGTGAAATTGCATTGCAGTCCCTTTAGTATTTTCGAGTTATAGAGCGGAGACGAATTATAAGTATAACAGTACAAAGGGCAATAACTATAACTCAAATAAAGGCAGATGTATGGTTCTTACGCTTTACACTTCCTATCATTGCTCTCTATCATTGTGGGAAAATTCGTTGTAATCCCTCTAGCAGTTTTTGAGTTATTGAGCGGAAACAAATTATACATATAAAATTGCAAAGGGCAATAACTCTTATTTAAATAAAGGCAGAGCTAAGGTTCTTGCGCTCTGCACGTCGTCTCATTGTCCTCTATCATTTTGTGAAATTGCATTGCACTCCCCTTAGTAGTTTCGAGTTATAGAGTTATAGAGTGGACACGAATTATAAGTATAACATTACAAAGGGTAATGACTCTATTCAAATGAAGGCAGAGTTATGACCCTTGCGCTCTGCACTTCCTATCATTGTCCTCTATCATTGTGAGAAATTTCACGGAGGTACATACGGACGGACGGATGGAGGGCATTACTATATCCCACTTCCGCCTGCAACGGGCGATAATCACGCAGTCAAGGGCATGTCATCGTAAATTCCCGCGCCCACTTTAAAGTATTAAGGCCCAGTAAGTGTATATATGGTCACAGGGAAGGGATCTCAACGCTTTCCAAGTTATGACGCAGGTACTATGTCCCAAGGGGCGGGGATGGAACCCAGGGCCAATGCTGGTTGGATGGTTGTACCCGTCTGTACAAGCCCAGCAAGTGCATATATGGTAAGAGGGTTTGGATCTCAACGGTTTCCAAGTTATGACGCAGGCGCTATGTCCCCGGGGGTGGTGACGGACCCGGGGCCTATGCTGGTTGGATGGTTGGATCCGTCAGTTCATGCTCTGTAAGTGTATAACTGTGGTTTTAGAGAAGAATGTTTTTCCCTAAATAAGTTGTAAAACATGAAATCCCCGGGAGGGTGTCAGGATAGGGTCAAATCTTGACCCCATGGTCTCTATTTGAACAAACGTGAAGACAATAAGCTTATGGTACATGCAACATATTAATCATCTAGCGCATGTAGTTTCAGAGAAGACTTTTTTTTATAACTTATGTATAACCGTGACCCACCGGATGGTGCCATATTTGACACCAGGATCGCCATTTGAACACATGTGTTAAGAGGATTATGATTATGCTGTATGCAACATTTGAAAGCTCAATAGCTCTATACTTTGAGCTTTCAGAGAAGAATATATTTTTTAAGTTTTACCGTAATACATGTGACCCTGGAGCGGGACCAGATTTGAACCTTGGTCACCATTTGAACAAACTTGGTAGAGAATAGTAAGCTTATGCTGCATGCAATATATGAGAGCTCTGTGCCTCGTTTCAGAAAAGACGATGTTTAAGTGTTTCCTAAAAAATCTATATAAAACATGTGACCCATGGGGCGGGGATATATTTAACCCTTGAATCACCATTTGAACGAAATTGGTATAGGACCATAAGCTAATGGGAAATGCAAAATAATAACCCTCTGGCTCTTGTAGATTCTGAGAAGAAGTTGTTTTTTAAATTCTACAATATAACTGTATGTAAAACTGTGACACCCGCGAGATGGGCCAGATTTGGCCCCAGGGTCACCATCTGAACTAAATTGGTAGAGGATGATAAGCTGATGTAACTTACAATATATGAAAACTCTATGCCTTGTGGTTTCGAAGAAGAAGTGGTTTTTTTTCAAGTTTTTTCCTTTATAAGTCTATGTAAAACGAGCAAAATCTCCATATACAAACGTTGGGCCCCCAATGGCACAGCTATTTTTAATTTTACGAAGACGCAAATTACAAACTTGATGGTTTAGTAGCTAGTGATCAATTCTAAAAAAAATATTGTCAAAATCTATCTTGCCTTTTCGAGAAGAAGATTGTCTAAGGATTTGGCTATATTTAGACACCGTGGTCATCTTGAATGTCGGATCGAACGATAATGTAAGGTCTCAGCCCAATCAGGAGCTTCCATGGGATATTTGAGTAAAAGAAGCACAGCGGTTTCAGAGAAAGTGCAGCTAACGGACGCCAGCATGCACGCCGCCAGACGAAATGATATCACATAAGACTTACTGAATGGAAACATTTTTTCTAAGTTTAGTAACAGTGACCTTGGTCCTAGTGACCTCATATGCAAATACCAAGCTTCGTTTCCATATAAGCTACCATCACAGCAAGTTTCGTCGCAATATCTCATTCCTAACAAAAGTTATTGAGTGGAAACAGTTTTCCTATTTTTAGTAGCAGTGACCTTGACCTTGAACCCAGTGACCTCATATGCAATAATAAGCTTCTTTTTCATATAATCTAAAAACACCGCACGTTTGGTCTCAATATTTCATTCCTAACAGAAATTATTGAGTGGAAACCTTTTTTTCTATTTTTAGCAAACTTCACCATGAAATCAGTGACCTCAAATAAATCCTAAGCTTCCTTTCCATATAAGCTACCTACACAGTAAGTTTCGTCGCAATATCTCATTCCTAACAACAGTTATTTAGTGGAAACCGTTTTTATGCCTCCGATATATAGTAATCGCACAATCCGTCCGTCCGTCCGTCCGTCCGTAGTTCGTGTCCGGACTGTACCTTCAAAACCCCTGCATGGATTTTTAATTAACCTTGCACAAGTGATCAGATCATCATAACAAGACGATGTGTCGCGCGCAAAACCCAGGTCCGTTCCTCAAAGGTCAAGGTTACACTTGCAGTTCATAGGTCAAAAACAGGTACGCATTTTCGTGTCCGGACCGTAACGTCACAACCCCTGCAGGGATTTTTAAATAACTTGGCACAAGTGATCACCATAACAGGACGATGTGTCGCGCAAAACCCAGGTCTTCAAGGTCAAGGTCACACTTGGAGGTCAACAACTCTGGCATTCATTTTCGGATTTTCAAATAACTTAGCACAAGTGCTCACCACAACAAGACGATGTGTTGCGCACAAAATCCACGTCTGTGGCCCCAAGGTCAAGGTCACACTTAGAGGTCAAAGGTCAAATCGTGTCCGGTCAATAACTTTGCATGCCTGGACGGCTTTTCAAATAACTTGGCGCAATTGCTCACCATAACCAAACGACGTGTCGCGCACAAAATCCAGGTCCGTTACTCCAAGTTCAAGGTTAGAGGCCAAAGGACACGTCGGGGGCATTTGTCACTTACAGTGATATTTCTTGTTTTTTCTATTTTAGTAACAGTGACGTTTTATCACGGTGATCTCATATGCAATACCAAGCTTCCTTTATATAAATATTCTGACAAAGTTTTCTGAATATCGGATGCAAAATTAAGAAGTTAGAGTGAAGACAATACGAAATATACAAAACAAATTAATTTGATAGTGTACTCCCCACCACCACCCGCCACACATATCTAATAATTAGGTATGTGCCCAAATCAAACCCCTCATTCATCATATGTATGACCCCTTAGGAAAGGAAATGGTCAAAATTCCAGTCAGTTAAACACCATTTTTTTCTGGACATTTATTTCTTCCATAAATGACTAAGCTGAACATTTCAGTTATTTTTTATAACTTGTATAAATCTTAAATGTTTAATGTTATAAATTCTGTCACCTTTTACATGATGGAACAAAACTGCAATGCAGGAGATTTTATCTCTGTTGGCATTTAAATGTGGTGTGTGTTAATCAAATATAATTAAATTCAAATTGATGTGATTTAAGAATATAATCCATACTCTATTAGGTATGTATACGCTGCTAAAACGATTTTATTAAAAGTTAGACGACTTTGCACATTGATTATATATATACCCAAAAACCTGTAGTTGTGATAAGGCATCCACAGTGAAAATGTGACCAAGAGTTCAGTGAAATTCAGTGAAATCTCATTGAAATATGGTAATTTCAGTTAATGTTAGGTAAATTCACAAAATTTCAGTAAACTCTCAGTAAAATCTGATTGAAATCTCAAAGAAATACAAATAATGTTTTCACTAAAATCTCAGTGAGATCCCGCTAGAATATCAATGAGATTTTTAGCCCAATATTTTAATTTAAATCAACATATATATATATTTCTTAACATTTTCCATTTTTTAAATCTAAATATTACATTTTAATCAAAAAATATTTTTTTTAGTTTAGAGATTTTTTTTCTTAACAGTCATAAAAAAGGCTAATTTAAACAAAACAGATCTTAAGCTCACAGTTTAATAACAGTATATAGATGTAAGACAGTTTTATATATCAAAAGACACTACATGACCACTACCTTGATATGTAGCCAATTTTATGAAGATAAATTGAGTGATTGAGGAGTTTGCAAACGAAAACTGGATTATTTGACTACGCAATGTGATTTTGACAAGAGTGTGAATAAAACATAAACACTCATCTTGAATTTCTCACCATGTAGCTGTTGGGAGTCATTGACCCATTTAATGAAAAAAGTAATTGTTTTGTGGTTTAATTAAACTAGTGTTTGTTTCATTTTATGTCCCAGTTTTCTGAAAAACTATTTTTAACTGGTTTAAGAAACTGCTTTTCCGACAGCTGGTAAAATCAATTTACAGAATTCTGCAATTTAACCGCACTTTTGACTGATAACTGGTTGAACTGCAGAAAAAATACTAGATTTATGACCATTTTACTTTCATAAGGGATATACACACAGGAACTGGTCACTTTTAATTTTTGCCTTCTAATATTATAATTGTAATTATAATAATAGAAGGCAAAAATTAAAAGTGACCAGTTCCTGTGGATATACACCTGAAGTGGTTCTGACAAAAAGTGCAAATAAAACACACTCTATTTAGATATTTTGGCGGGAAAATAGCACCAACTGTTGATTGGCCTTGCACCATTTAATGATTAAAAGTAAGTATTTTTTGATTATACTTAAATTACTTATTGTATCAAAACTTATACATTTAATAGTTGTATTTGAAAGAGGAAATTTTTAAATGTATCAGTAGAAACAGTATTTTGAAATGAAATCTATGTTGTCATCTGTTTTCGCTAATCATATACAATGAAATCAGTTCTTTCAATACAATTTCGGTGAACATTTTTACTGCGAAATCATCAAAATATACTGACCAATCATTATCAGTGACAGGACTTCCTTTTAACTTACCTACACATCATGTTTCATTCTAATATCCCATGCCTTACTTACGTTATTGAGCGGAAACCTTTTTTTTTTGGTAACAGTGACCTTGACCTCAGTGACACCAAAATGCTCTCTCAAGCTTTCTTTCCATATAAGGTACCTAAACAGCAAGTTTCATTCAATTATCTCACTCATAGCTAAAGTTACTGGGCGGAAACTAAGAGTTCGACGCCGCACACGTCAACACTACAAGTACAACACTATATTAAAATAGTTATTGTTATTGCACTCTACACTTCCTCTCATTTCCTTCTATCATTTTATGTAGTTTCATTCCAGTCCCAGTAGTAGTTTTTAAGCTATGTATCAGACAAGAATTATAGATATGAAGTAACAAAGGGCAATCAATCTAATTTAAATGAACATCTTGCATTCTCCACACCTCTTATTGCTCTCGTCATGATCGTGTTTCATTGCAGATCCATTAGTAGTTTAGGAGTTATGCTTCGGGCAAGAATGTTAAGTATAGAAATAATGCTCATTTAAATGAAGCTAGAGTTATGGCTCTTGCATTATGCACCTACTCTCAGTTTCATTGCCCTCTATCATTGTTTGAAATTTGATTGAAGCCCCATTAGTAGTTTTCTAGTTATGGAACGGACACATAAATATACTATTACAAAGGGCAATAATTCTAATTTAAATGAAGAAAGACTTGTACTTCTTGCGCTCTGCACTTCCTATCATTGCCCACAATAATTTTTGTGAAATTTCATTGCAGTCCCATTAGTAGTTTTCCAGTTATGGAACAGGCACGACAAATTAGTATACAATTACAAACGGCAATTTCTAATTGAAATGAAGGCAGAGTTATGGTTCTTGTGCTCTACATGTCCTCTCATTGCCCTCTATCATTGTGTGAAATTTCATTGCAGTCCCTCTAGTAGTTTTGGATTTATAGAGCAGACACGAAATGGGACGGACGGAGGGCATTGCTATATTCCCCGGGGGATAACAACCTTGGTAGTCTAGAGGTCCATAAACTTATGCTGCATGCAATACACGATAGCTGCATACTTTGTTGCTTCAGAGAAAAATAGCGTTTGTCTATATAAAACACGTGACCCCTAGGGTGGGGTCAAATTAGTGACCCCTAGGGTGGGGTCAAATTAGCCCCAGTGTCACCAGTTGAACAGACTTGGTAGAGGACAATAAGCAAATGATAAATGTAAAACATTAAACCTTTGGCTCTTGTAGTTTCAGAGAAGATTTTTTTTAAAAGTTTTTCCCTTTACAAGTCTTATGTAAAACTGTGAACCCTGGGGCAGGTCAGATTTGACCCCAGGGTCATCATTTGAACAAACTTGGTAGAAGACCAAAAGCTTTAGTAAATGTAAAATATGAAACCTCTGGCTTTTGTAGTTTCAGAGGTCTTTTAATTGTTTGCCTGTATTTATGTAAAACATACGACCCACGGGGCGGGGCTAAATTTGACACAGGGATCACCATTTAAACATACTTCGTAGTGAACCACTTATCAGCTCACGGTAAATGCAAAATATTTACAAGAAAAACTGTCAAAATCGGTTCAGTGGTTCTTGAGAAGTTGTTCTATTAGGTTTCAATCTATTATAAATGGTAATGGCCGCCATCTTGAATGAAACAACAAAATTGTGGGGGTATACTGGTTTGAGCTTGTCAATCCGTCCGTCTGTAGACCAACATCTTGTTTGCTTAACTCCTCATTCATTTTAATTTGGAATAATTTTATATTTGCCATGCTGATTAATCACGATATGAAGATGTCATCTAAGGAAAAGAGTTTTGCTTCATCAGTTTTACACGACGTATGGCCCTTTGATTTTAAAACTCTATATAATATATATAAGGGCATCTTGTGTGTTTAGCTCCTCGTACATTTTTAGGTGGATTGTTTTAAGTATACATGCTGATTAGATGTTAGCGAAGAAAATGAGTTTAGATTTGATCATTTTTACACGAGTTATGGCCCCTTCATTTTCATATTTTTGATGATTCTGTTTCAAGTGAATGTAATCATAAAGGAAACTTTTATTGGTACAATAAAGTGCAGGGGTCAAAGGGGCAGAGGCGGTGGGTATATTTGTCTGCCTTTATAGGCTGTACTAGCTTTAACAAATATGAACTCGTGTCAAATATGTGAAGTTCGGTCAAAAACTGACCAAGCGCTTACCGAGATGTCGTTCGAGATGTCGTTCGAAGCAATTGTTGACAGACTGACGACGGACGAAAAGCGATCACTATAGCTCACGCGAGCCAGCCAAAAGCATTACCAGCTTTTATTAAAAAAAAATGTGAATTTTCAATTCATTACGAATCGCCTCCGTGATGGAGATAGTAAAGACGCTGCGTCTAAAACGGTCTCGCCTTACCGCTCCGGGTTCGAAATTCAATGGTAACTTGAATCTCATGTTAGAAAAGGTTGATTTTAACGGCTGGCGAGAGGTATGCAGTACCGCTTGTACACAGGAACACGAGTGCAAAACTGACACAATATACGCCCGTCATACATATGGAATTCATATTTATATGACCATCATCGGTATGTACACACTTATCTTGAATATGCCCAAAATTTCATCAAGATCGGAGTATATATAAATGTTGAAGTTACTGTGGGAAAACCACAACAAGAGTGTCCATTGGACACAAAATACGCCCGTCGAAAGCGGATCATCTGTAACTGTGATAACAGACGGATGGACGGACAATGTCACGACATAACACGACCTCCGTTGTTACCAGGGCGATTGGTCTTGTTTTCGAACTTGACCGAGTTTCATCAAGACTGAAAAACAAATATTCAAGTTATTGTCAATTTTCAATAATTAAATGTCCATAACTCCGTTGTTACCGGGACGATCTGGCTGATTTCCGAACTTGACCTAGATATTATGCCCATAAACATTATTCCAAAGTGTCATAAAGATTGAACAACAAATACTCATGTTAATGAGCGGACATCGTTAAAATTGGGCGATTCGGCTGGTTTTCGAACTTGACCGAGATATTATGCCCATAAACATTATTTCTAAGTTTCATGAGGATTATATAATATTTGTTTGAGTTAGGTGCGAACATCGCAAAATTGTCAATAATTACAGGGCCATAACTCCGTTGTTACCGGGACGATTGGGCTGGGTTTCGAACTTGATATTATGCCCATAAACATTATTTCCAAGTTTCATAATGATTGGATAATATTTGTTCGAGTTAGAGAGCGGACATCGCAAAACTTAACGGACGGATGGATTTGTCTAAAATCAAAGGGCCAAAACTCCGGCATAATATGTGCGATGTGACTGGTTATCGACCTTGGCGGAGATATTATGTGCATAAACACTGTCCTCAAGTTTCACCAAGATTGAATTATAAATGTTAAAGGGGTTGATGCACTATTTTCAACCAAGATTTATTTTAAACGGCTCTCAGTCTAGGTCATATCTTCTTTATTTTTCATGGCATTTGATTCTTTCAGTTATTTTTCAAGTTTTTCAGAGCCCTTTTAAATAAATCGTCTTTGAAAATAGTGCATCAACCCCTTTGATAATTATTTCAGCTTTTTTTCAAGTTTTTCAGAGCCGTTTAAAATAAATCTTGGTTAAATAAATAGTGCATCAACCCCTTTAAAGTTACTGAGTGGGAACCAAAAAAATCGTAAATTTTCAAAAAAAATCAAAGGACCATAACTCCGCATTATAGGTGCGATCGACTGGAACTCTTCGCCAATTTCCGTACTTGGTAAATGTGACGGAATCCAACGAGGCAGTTCCGATTGAGGTGCGATGTGGCTGGTTATCGAACTTGACCGAGAATTTATGCCCATAAACATTATCCTTAAGTTTCATCATGATTGGATTATAAATACTAAAGTTATTGAGCTGAAACCACTAAAATCATAAATTTTCAAAAATGAAAGGGCCATAACTCCGGCATTCAAACTTGACCGAGATAATATGCCGATAAACATTGTCCCCAAACTTCATCAAGATCGGATAGTAAATGTTAAAGTTACTGAACTGTTGTGGCCACAAACATTGTGTCCAAGTTTCATCAGGATAGGATTAAAACTACTCCAGTTATGGAGCAGACACTACATTGCCAGACGTTCGCCCGCCCGTCGTGCGTGATCACATACGTCTACGTCCCGTCAAGACGGGCGTATAAAAATGGGGTGGCTGCCTCTACCACAAACAAAATTGACCATATGTGGCCTAAGATGTGCTAAATCATTTTGGGCTGCAACAATACGGCAAAAACCGTATTGCAATATATTGCAATATTCTGAACCGTAATGCAATATGTATTGCAATACGGCTATAGATGCTATATAAGTATATTATACCACAATAGCCTAAATACACACTATGCATTGTGTAATACCCGAGGATATACACAGCATATGTTAGTTATTGTGGTATAAATACAATAGAGCAAGAGTCTTGCACGTGTACGGACGATAATGCACTCGCTAACGCTCGTGCATTATCTCCCCGTACACGTGCAAAACTCATGCTCTATTAAATACAAAGGTTTGAAAACTACTAAGATCCAAGCCTTTAATATTACGTTATTGTTTTGATAGGGATTGGTATGTACTCTTAGTAAGAACAGCTCTTAGTAAGAACAGTTAATGTGAAACTAACATTTATTAACATTTTCAAACACTTGAAGAAGTTAAAAGTTAAGAAAACAGGGACTGTATACATACTATATAACAGTCTATTAAATCATTTTAGAACTATTTTATTATTAGAATGTTGTGTTTTTGGGTTTCAAGAACCTCATTACTCAATGTCCAGTAAAACGTCAGTGTGTTCTGAGAATGTAATGAGCTTTAAATTAACTGGTTTCATTGGTCCAATCTTTATCACTGAACCAATCAGAATGCTTCATTCATATTTTCTTTGGTTGTTTCTATCATGACATCACTTTCTGGTATTATGACATCACACCCTGGTATTGTGACATCACGTCATGCTATTATGATGCAACTCAGTGTGTTCTCAGAACTGAATGAGCATTTTAATTGCTATGAGAAACAGATTAAGACTGTTTGTATCACTCATTGAGTAATGAGTTTCTTGAAACCAAGAATCACTAAATTCTAAAAATAAAATAATTCTAAAATGATTTAATAGACTATTATATATGTATGTATATAGAGGATCTTACATGAGTACTCATTCATTAATGAATTTATTAAACGAGTTGGCAAAATGATATATTGCGAGGCTCTTGCCGAGCATTATATCATTTTTGCTAACTTGTTTAATAAATTCAATATTGAACAAGAACGAATGTTAGATTCTATTCATCGCATATCGACTTTTATTGCATTTTGCCTGTCGCTTTAACACGTCAGAACATGTACAGTAACGTGACGTCCATGACGTCATTAACGTTATGTTATACCACTAGTGGAATATCGAAAATACTGAATGGTTTTATTACACTCCCACACCGCATGTTATGTGATAAATATATATATTGTATATATGTTAATAAAATTCTGATGAAAATAAGCATGTCAACCACTTCTGAATCAAGGCAAGATCCCTGGGCAGAATGTCCGAGATAACAAAACTGTTATAATTACCATGTTTTCAGCATATTAACATTGATTTTATACGATTAAGATCAATTATTGGCAATTTAATTCATTCACGGATGCCGATCTTAAAATGACAAAAAGTTACAATATATTTGTATCTTGAAACGCAGTTTATAAGTGTATCGGTAAGTAGTGGCAGCCCTTCCAAACAGAACGTAAAACACCATTCAAAGATGTTGAATTGGGACTTTACCGCGCACAAACACAAAAAGGTTATATGGCGCCAACAGGAATGAACATTCTAGGTACACTCTCCATTTACATCTAGATAAAACTATGCAGGATGGCCCTAGAAGCCCCTCACTGCAGAGCAGCGAAGCTGCTGCACATTTTTGTAAAAACTCCATTTTTCAATGGAGCCACGATCATTGTGTTCTGCCACCATACAAGTAGCACCTGAAACAATACATGGATGATGATGAAGAACTTCAATGGGCATGGCAAAAAATAACAAAATGAACATGAATACGTGGGGCTGGGGGAGTTAGCCCTGTGTCTATTTTTGCACATGGGTTCCATGAAAATAAAATCAATGCAATACGTGAAGTAGTTTTCTAGATACAACCTACATAAACAAGAGGTCAATGACCTTGAAGCTCTACTGATTGATTTTGTTTTCAGGAAGAAGTCGCTACAAACTTGTTTTTTGAAAATCTATTTTTAGCAGTAGTGGCCATCTTGAATTTCCGGCAGACCTGAAATTTTGCTAGGATCAATAAGACATCAAGAGCAACATTCCTGTGAAGTTTCATGAAAATCCGTCAAGTAGTTTCAGAGGAGTAGTCGCTACAAGTTTTCATTATATAACTCTATGTAAACAAAGATGGCCGCTGACAGCCATGTTTAACATTGAATCAAAATAATGTTCGATTCGGATAACCATCATGTCATGCTGATAATTTTAGAAAAAGTCCCATATCAATATCACTTATAGTTTTCAAGAAGTAGTCGCTACAAACTTATTTTTTTTAAATCTATTTTTAGGTGTGGCGGCCATTTTGAATTTCTGGCCGATCTGAAATTTTGCTAGGATCAATAAGACATCAAGAGCAACATTCCTGTGAAGTTTCATGAAAATCCGTCAAGTAGTTTCAGACGAGTAGTCGCTACAAGTTTTCAATATATAACTCTATGTAAACAAAGATGGCCACTGGCAGCCATGTTTAACGTCGAATCAAAATAATGTTCAACTCGGATAACCATCATGTCATGCTGATCATTTTAGAAAAAGTCCCATATCAATATCTCTTATAGTTTTCAAGAAGTAGTCGCTACAAACTTATTTTTTAACAAGAGGTCAATGACCTTGAAGCTCTACTGATTGATTTTGATTTCAGGAAGTAGTCCCTACAGACTTGTTTTTTGAAAATCTATTTTTAACCGTGGCGGCCATCTTGAATTTCCGGCCGACCTGAAATTTTTCTAAGATCAATAAGACATTAAGAGCAACATTCCTGTGAAGTTTCATGAAAATCCGTCAGGTAGTTTCAAAGAAGTAGTCGCTACAAGTTTTCATTATATAACTCTATGTAAACAAAGCAGCCATGTTTAAGGTCAAATCAAAACGATTTTCGACAAGGACCAACATCATGTCATACTGATCATTTTAGAAAAAGTCCCATATCAATATCTCTTATTGTTTTGAAGAAGTAGTCGCTACAAACTTATTTATTTTAAATCTATTTTTAGCTGTGGCGGCCATCTTGAATTTCCGGCCGACCTGAAATTTTTCAAGGATCAACTAGACATCAAGAGCAACATTCCTGTGAAGTTTCATGAACATCCGTCAAGTAGTTTCAGAGGAGTAGTCGCTACAAGTTTTTACTATATAACTCTATGTAACCAAAGATGGCCACTGGCAGCCATGTATAACGTCGAATCAAAATAATTTTCCACAAGGATCTACATCATGTCATGCTGATCATTTTAGAAAAAGTCCCATATCAATATCACTTATAGTTTTCAAGAAGTAGTCGCTACAAACTTATTTTTTAAAAATCTATTTTTAGCTGCGACGGCCATCTTGAATTTCTGGCCGACCTGAAATTTTTCTAGGATCAATAAGACATCAAGAGCAACATTCCTGTAAAGTTTCATGACAATCCGCCAAGTAGTTTCAGAGGAGTAGTCGCTACAAGTTTTTACTATATAACTCTATGTAAACAAAGATGGCCGCTGGCAGCCATGTTTAACGTTGAATCAAAACAATTTTTGACTAGGATCAACATCATGTAATGCTGATCATTTTAGAAAAAGTCCCATATCAATATCACTTATAGTTTTCAAGAAGTAGTCGCTACAAACTTATTTTTTAAAAATCTATTTTTAGCTGTGACGGCCATCTTGAATTTCCGGCCAACCTGAAATTTTTCTAAATCAATTAGACATCAAGAGCAACATTCCTGTAAAGTTTCATGACAATCCGCCAAGTAGTTTCAGAGAAGTAGACGCTACAAGTTTTTACTATATAACTCTATGTAAACAAAGATGGCCGCTGGCAGCCATGTTTAACGTTGAATCAAAACGATTTTTGACTAGGATCAACATCATGTCATGCTGATCATTTTAGAAAAAGTCCCATATCAATATCACTTATAGTTTTCAAGAAGAAGTCGCTACAAACTTGTATTTTAAAACTCTATTTTTAGCTTTGGTGGCCATCTTGGATTTCACATCAACATGAATTTTTGCTAGGATCAACTAGACTTTATGGGCAACATTTCTGTAAAGTTTCATGAATATCCATCCAGTAGTTTCAGCTGTGAAGTCGCTACAAATAAAAGTTTACGGACAGACAGACGGACAGACGGACGGACGACGGACGCCGCACCACGGCATAAGCTCTGCTGATCTCTGATCAGTAGAGCTAAAAATCTATTTTTAGCCGTGGCGGCCATCTTGAATTTCCGGCCAACCTGAAATTTTGCTAGGATCAATTAGACATCAAGAGCAACATTCCTGTGAAGTTTCATGAAAATCCGTCAAGTAGTTTCAGAGGAGTAGTCGCTACAAGTTTTCATTATATAACTCTATGTAAACAAAGATGGCCGCTGGCAGCCATGTTTAATGTCGAATCAAAATGATTTTCGACAAGGACCAACATCATGTCATCCTGATCATTTTAGAAAAAGTCCCATATCAGTATCTCTTATAGTTTTCAAGAAGTAGTCGCTACAAACTTATTTTTTAAAAATCTATTTTTAGCCGTGGCGGCCATCTTGAATTTCCGGCCGACCTGAAATTTTGCTAGGATCAATTAGACATCAAGAGCAACAGTCCTGTGAAGTTTCATGAAAATCCGTCAAGTAGTTTCAGAGGAGTAGTCGCTACAAGTTTTCATTATATAACTCTTATGTAAACAAAGATGGCCGCTGGCAGCCATGTTTAACGTCGAATCAAAACAATTTTCGACAAGGACCAACATCATGTCATGCTGATCATTTTAGAAAAAGTCCCATAGCAATATCCCTTAGAGTTTTCAAGAAGTAGTCGCTACAAACTTGTTTTTTAAAAACCTATTTTTTGATTTGGCGGCCATCTTGGATTTCACATCTACATGAATTTTTGCTAGGATCAACTAGACTTCATGGGCAACATTTCTGTAAAGTTTCATGAAAATCCATTCAGTAGTTTCAGAGGAGTAGTCGCTACAAAAAAAAAGTTAACCGACGGACGGACGACGGACACCGCACCACGGCATAAGCTCTGCTGATCTCTGATCAGTAGAGCTAAAAACCAGGGGATGCAGAATTAGACGGACACAAGTGATAACAATAGCTATGTTTCTTTCCTCATAAAAGTCGAGCTAAAAATCAGCCGACATCTCATAAAATCATACATACACAGTAAGTTGCTAGAGATGTCACTACACGTTTTAATATATCACTTTCTGTAAACAAAGAGATTGCTACTGACAGCCATGTTTAATGTTATATGGATTAAAAAATAAATAAATTCCAAGCCAATTACATTATTTCACTTACGGTATCTCGTATTTAAAATGCACGTCCATAGACCTACATGTTTCAATTACTTATATCCATGACATGTCAACACAGTTGTATCAATATCTTTCCATCCAGCAAACGCACTATCAGTCCAAATGCATTGTATTCCGCTACATGCGTCATATACATTACAAAGATAGAAGCTTTCTTTTCTTATTTCCCATCAATATTGCAAATAAATAATATGCAACTCATCTAGGTTGGTGATTGAAATTCATACACTATTTATAAACTCTTACTATAACAAAAGAGTGAGTACTTGTTTAGTGTAATATTCTTTCCAGAACAAAAAGAACACCCACTTATTATCATGTCTTATTTTTATCAGTTTTTGGTAGTGGAGGACCCTGCGCCAGCATGCTGTAAGTGTCCTTGTCTCGCGCTAGTCTCTTGCCGATCATGTCGTGGAACCCCATAAACTTGGCCACGCATCTGTCTATACACACTCCCTCAGACTTCACAACTTCAGGCTGGTCATACCTTTTGTTCGTACATTTGCTTGTGCACGATAATCTCATTCTGAAAATATAGAAAAGTAAACTGCTGATAACAATATAGTGAAGCACCTATACGCTAGATAGTGATGCACCTATAAGATAGTGAAGCACCTTTATGCTAAATAGTGATGCACCTATAATATACGGATGCATCTATATGCTAGACAGTGATGCACCTATAAGATAGTGAAGAACCTATATGCTAGATAGTGATGCACCTATAAGATAGTGAAGCACCTTTATGCTAAATAGTGATGCACCTATAATATACGGATGCATCTATATGCTAGACAGTGATGCACCTATAAGATAGTGAAGAACCTATATGCTAGATAGTGATGCACCTATAAGATAGTGAAGCACCTTTATGCTAAATAGTGATGCACCTATAATATACGGATGCATCTATATGCTAGACAGTGATGCACCTATAAGATAGTGAAGAACCTATATGCTAGATAGTGAGGCACCTGCACCTATAAGATAGTGAAGAACCTATATGCTAGATAGTGATGCACCTATAAGATAGTGAAGCACCTATATGCTAGATAGTTATGCACCTATAAAATAGTGAAGCACCTATACGCTAGATAGTGATGCACCTATAATATAGTGATGCACCTATATGCTAGATAGTGATGCACCTATAAGATAGTGATGTACCTATATGATAGTGATGTACCTATATGAAAGTGATGTACCTATAAGATAGTGATGCACCTATAGGATAGTGATGACATATATGATAGTGATGACATATATGATAGTGATGCACCTATAAGATAGTGATATGCACCTACAAGATAGTGATGTACATATATGATAGTGATGTACCTATAGGATAGTGATGACATATATGATAGTGATGTACCTATAAGATAGTGATGCACCTATAGGATAGTGATGACATATATGATAGTGATGCACCTATAAGATAGTGATGCACCTATAGGATAGTGATGACATATATGATAGTGATGCACCTATAAGATAGTGATATGCACCTACAAGATAGTGATGACATATAAGATAGTGATGTACATATATGATAGTGATGTACCTATAGGATAGTGATGACATATATGATAGTGATGTACCTATAAGATAGTGATGCACCTATAGGATAGTGATGACATATATGATAGTGATGCACCTATAAGATAGTGATGCACCTATAGGATAGTGATGACATATATGATAGTGATGCACCTATAAGATAGTGATGCACCTATAGGATAGTGATGACATATATGATAGTGATGTACCTATAAGATAGTGATGCACCTATAGGATAGTGATGACATATATGATAGTGATGCACCTATAAGATAGTGATGCACCTATAGGATAGTGATGACATATATGATAGTGATGCACCTATAAGATAGTGATATGCACCTACAAGATAGTGATGCACCTATAAGATAGTGATGCACCTATAGGATAGTGATGTACCTATATGATAGTGATGTACCTATAGGATAGTGATGTACCTATATGATAGTGATGACCTATATGATAGTGATGACATATAAGATAGAGATGTACCTATAAGACAATGATGTACCTATAAGATAGTGATGCACTTATAAGATAGTGATGCACCTTTAAGACAGTGATGACCTATACAATAGTGATGCACCTATATGATAGTGATGACCTATATGATAGCGATGCACTTATAAGATAATGATGACATGTAAGATAGTGACGACATATAAGATAGTGATGACCTATATGATAGTGATGACCTATCAGATAGTGATGCAACTATAAGATAGTGATGACATATAAGATTGTGATGACCTATATGATAGTGATGCAACTATAAGATAGTGATGACATATAAGATTGTGATGACCTATATGATAGTGATGACATATAAGATAGTGATGACCTATACAACAGTGATGCACCTATATGATAGTGATGACCTATATGATAGTGATGCACCTATACAATACTGATGCACCTATATGATAGTGATGACCTATATGATAGTGATGACCTATACAATACTGATGCACCTATATGATAGTGATGACCTATATGATAGTGATGACCTATACAATACTGATGCACCTATATGATAGTGATGACCTATATGATAGTGATGACCTATAAGATAGTGATGCACCTATAAGATAGTGATGACATATAAGATCGTGATGACCTATATGATAGTGATGACATATAAGATAGTGATGACATATAATATAGTGATGCACCTATAAGCTTGTGTTGACATATAAGATAGTGATGACCTATAAGATAGCACCTATAAGATAGTGATGACATATAAGATAGTGATGACCTATACAATAGTGATGCACCTATATAATAGTGATGCACCTACAAAATAGTGATGATCTATATGATAGACTTGATAGTGATGCACTTATAAGATAATGATGGCCTATATAATAGTGATGACCTATAAGATAGTGATGACCTATATGATAGTGATGCACCTATAAGATAGTGATGACCTATATGATAATGATGCACCTATAAGATAGTGATGCACCTATAAGATAGTGATGTACTATAGTGATGACCTATAAGATAGTGATAAACTACACAATAGTGATGACCTATATGATAGTGATGCACCTATAAGATAGTGATGCACTTATAAGATAATGATGGCCTATATAATAGTGATGACCTATAAGATAGTGATGACCTATATGATAGTGATGCACCTATAAGATAGTGATGACCTATATGATAATGATGCACCTATAAGATAGTGATGCACCTATAAGATAGTGATGTACTATAGTGATGACCTATAAGATAGTGATAAACTACACACTAGTGATGACCTATATGATAGTGATGCACCTATAAGATAGTGATGCACTTATAAGATAATGATGGCCTATATAATAGTGATGACATATAAGATAGTGATGACCTATACGATAGTGATGCACCTATAATATAGTGATGACCTATATGATAAGGATGCACCTATAAGATAGTGATGACATATACAATAGTGATGCACCTATAAGATAGTGATGACCTATACAATAGTGATGCACCTATAAGATAGTGATGACGTATAAGATAATGTTGCACCTATAAGATAGTGATGACATATACAATAGTGATGCACCTATAAGATAGTGATGACACATACAATAGTGATGTACTTATAAGATAGTGATGACCTATACAATAGTGATGCACCTATAATATAGTGATGCACTTATAAGATAATGTTGCACCTATAAGATAGTGATGACATACAATAGTGATGCACCTATTAGATAGTGATGACCTATACGATAGTGATGCACCTATAAGATTGTGATGACCTATATGATAATGATGCACCTATAAGATAGTGATGACATATACAATAGTGATGCACCTATAAGATAGTGACGACCTATACAATAGTGATGCACCTATTAGATAGTGATGACTTATAAGATAATGTTGCACCTATAAGATAGTGATGACATACAATAGTGATGCACCTATAAGATAGTGATGACATATACAATAGTGATGTACTTATAAGATAATGATGACCTATACAATAGTGATGCACCTATAAGATAGTGATGACCTATACAATAGTGATGCACCTATAAGATAGTGATGACCTATATGATAGTGATGCACCTATAAGATAGTGATGACCTATACAATAGTGATGCACCTATAAGATAGTGGTGACCTATAAGATAATGATGCACCTTTAAGATAGTGATGACATATAAGATTGTGATGACCTATAAGATAATGATGCACCTATATTATAGGGAAGTACCTATAAGATAGTGATGCACCTGATGAGGTATCGTCCACATTTTACCATCACCTACGTTACCGGTACTTTGTCAATAGGCATATTTATTTTATGATATGCAATGAAATACTGTATTTTATCAGTGAAATAAATGTGTTATTCCACACTGTGGAATATAGTTTTATTTCCACAGTAGCTGCCGGGACTATTTTTTTAATGTACAACCAACACAAATGTATGAACAGTAACACGGATCACAAGATATTACTACTATACTGTTAAATCCACTGTTTTATTTAATTACTTTCTTTCTGTGACGTTGATAGTTTCAGAAAAGTTCATGTTATGTAACGTTTCGTTAGGTCATCGTGACTAGGAAAGATGCGTGTGTAAAACGGTTTAGTTACTGAAATTGTTTTGTCGTGAATAACATATTTTATTTCATCTCAAAGTGAGAAAACTTTTATATTTTCACACGACAAAACAACAAATATCCTCTGTATATGTTTACTTTTCAACATTTAAACCGCTTACATTTATTTAGTTTCGTTATACCTAAAACAAATTGAGCAAAAGGGCATTCAAAAGAAAATGAACTGAATATGTAGATGATTGTTAGCGTTGTAAACAAAAAAGGATCTATTCCATTTACAACTTCAACATTCTGAATGGCATAAGGCTTAGCATGGCCTGTAATTAGCATATATTGGAAAGAATAATTCGCATATATTGGAAAGAACAAAGTATAAAAATATCAGTACAGCATGTAATGATTGTTGTAGGTCTGTTGTACTTTTGTTCCTTTTTTGTCTTCCATTTTGACTGACAATTTACTGATTTTTTTTCTTTTTGACATGTCACATAAGTTATATTTGCAGCACTTCCATATTTGGACTTAAATGTTAACATTTTTTTATTAGACAAACTATCTTTTTACTTATGGAAGGTTACATGCAACTAGGAAATGAAAGTTAAAAATCAAAGATTCACAAACTCTATTTTTGTTTGGCAAATATACACTGAACTTGAAAGGTCTCATATAGCACACACTTCGAACCCCCGCTTCGAATTATTTTATTTTCTTGTGGTGTATTATATTTGTTTGTATGGTGATAACGTCATTTTCAACACGTTGTATGATGGTCGATTTTTTGTGGTGGAGGCAGACCACCCACTTTTCCTGGGTAGAACCACAACTGTACACCTCCCGTCATACATAAGAATCGACACTTCCTCACTTACAAATCGAGCTCCCAGTGGGATTCGAACCCGCAGTGGTGAGAGGTTTACAATGCAACGTCGTTAACCATTCGGCCATGGAGACGCTGGTGTATTATAGATATAAGATATAAGCACAGTCCTGTAACTTTTTGACTGCACGTAGTACAAACTTTGGACCCAGGGGACGCGGCCATATTTGACCCCAGGGATTTCAGATGAGAAACTTGATAGTCCAGGGGTTAGCCATTATTATTATTAATAACAAAAAACAAGAGGACTGTGGATGCTCTACAAGCTAAGACACCATGAACATAATCATGCTCACAGTTTTAATAAAAAAAAAAAAGAAGATAAACTTGAAAAAAATAAATTCAAATATACAAAAGAAACAAAGAAGTTTTTCTTTAACAACCAAACAGAAAACAATAATAACCAAGAGGATCAAACAGGCCTATTAATTCGCTCACCTGATACCTGGGGTACTGTAAAAGGAAAAGAAGCTTAATAAGGTTTAAAGAGTTTATCATAAATCGCTAGATTCCTGGGACATAGTTGTTTTTGTCCCCAGTAACTTTACTTGCTTTTTCTAAACAAGTAGGAACATAAATAATGAAAAATATTCAATATGTACGAACAATCTTGGTACAGTAACATATCTATATAAAAAATAATAATTTAAAAAAAAAAAAAAAAAAAATAAAGTTAAAAAAAAAGAAGAAAAAAAAAAAGTCATAAAATCTGGCAAAGATCAGATGCAAAATGAAGGCCCTATCGTATGACGAGGCAAATTATAGCATTTTTAACAAAATCAAGGGCCATAACTCCGCTGTTACTGGTCAGATCTGGCTGGTTTTCGAAGTTGACCGAGTTTTCAATGACATTAACAATCTGATGAAGTTTGATAAAGATCAGTTGAAAAATGAAGGCCCTATCATCTTAACGAGGCAAAATATAGCATTTTGAACTAAATCAAGGGTCATAACTCCGCTGTTACTGGTCCGATACGAATGGTTTTCGAACTTTTTCGAGCTTTCATTGATATTAACAATCTGATAAATTTTGGTAAAGATCGGATGAACAATGAAGCCCCAATCGTCTTAAAGGCATTTGCTGTAGTTTTCCATGTGCACCTTTTTTGGGCGACTTCTGTTCTAAAACTATTGGATGGATTTTCCTACAAATTTACAGGAATGTTGCTTTTGATGCCTAGTTTTTTTTTTTTTATTGTCTTTATTTAAATAAAGGCCTATTATTAGATACATAAAATAGCGAAAATATAGCATTTTGTAAAAAATCCAACAAAATTAAAAAATTTAAGCATAATGGTACGGTTCCAAAAACCAATATTAAATCTCAATATGCATGGTGACCTATAAATTTAATTGAATATATTGTCTAAATATATGTTCAAATAAGTACCTAGGAAGTTTGAACAAATTCTGTTATTAGGAACATAACAAAAAAGGAAAATATACCATTTCTATATAATTTCATACAAAACTTGGCCTTTTAGCATAGGGGTAGGGTTTCAAATTCTTTTTCTAAACAAGCATGGGGACCTATCATTTTTATTGCACATTTTGTTTTTATATAAGTTAAACTATGTGCTTAGAAAGTTTTAAAAAATTCCATTATTGGGAACATACAAAAAACAAGAGGCCCAAGAGGGCCTGTGTACGCTCTACTGGCTAACATGGCTCTTATAACATCAATGAAGTTAGTGACTGTCATTTAGTTTTTTTTTGAAGTTCCGGGCAAAAAACAGCTTTTGAACTAAATCAAGGGCAAGAACTAAAGAATCTGTTAAAGTTTGGTAAAGATCAGATGAAAAATGAAGGCCCTACCGTATTAACAAGGCAAAATATAGCATTTTTAACAAAATCAAGAGCCATAACTCCTGTTACTGGTCCGACTGGTCCAACATAGAGCTAAAAAAAAAAAAAAAAATTAAAAGCAAAAACTGAAATATATATATAAAAAAAAATCAATTAAAAAAAAAATAAAAAAATAATAATAATTCAAATTAAAAAACTGAAAAAAAGAAATTGAAAAAAAAAAAATCAATTAAAAAAGAAAAAATTAAAAATTAAAAAAGAAAATATTAAATCAAAAAAAATAATTTTAATAATTTAAAAAAAGAATAAAAAAAAAGAAAAGTTTGGTAACGATCGGAGGAAAAATGAAGGACCTCTCATCTTAACGAGGCAAAATATAGCGTTTTGAACTAAATCAAGGGCCATAACTAAGCTGTTACTGTTCCGATATGTTTGGTTTTCGAACTTGTCTGAGCTTTCATTGATATTAACAATCCGATAAAGTTTGGTAAAGATCTGGGCCCCGTTTTATGAAACAACTTACGACCATTTTGATCGTAAATCAGTTTCTTAAATGCTTCACTATAAATTACACTTTTCAAATAAACGTGATTTCATTTAATTTTCTTATACATGTGATAGTTCTGCACTAATTGCAAAAATAATTTTCTACATTGAATGCTTACGTGATGAAAAAGAAAGTTTTTAAAATGTGAGACTTATCGTAAGATGTTTAATAAAACGGGGCCCAGATGAACAATGAAGCCCCTATCATCTTAACGAGGCAAAATATAGCATTTTTAACTAAATCAAGGCCCATAACTCCACTGTTTCTTGTTTGAAATGGCTTCTTTTCGAACTTGTTCGAGCTTTCAATGACATAAACAAGCTGATAAAGTTTGGTAAAGATCGGATGAACAATGAAGACCCTATCATCTTAACAAGGCAAAATATAGCATTTTTAACTAAATCAAGGGCCACAACTCCGCTGTTACTGGTCCGATATGGCTGGTTTTCAAACTTGTTCGAGCTTTCAACGACATTAACAATCTGATAAAGTTTGGTAAAGATCGGATGAACAATGAAGCCCCTATCGCGTTAACGAGGCAAAATAAAGTATTTTTAACTAAATCAAGGGCCATAACTCCACTGTTACTATTCCGATATGGCTGTTTTCGAACTTGTCAGAGCTTTCATTGATATTAACAATCTGATAAAGTTTGGTAAAGATCGGATGAACAGTGAAGCCCCTAGCGTCTTAACGAGGCAAAATATAGCATTTCTAACTAAATCAAGGGCCATAACTCCGCTGTTACTAGTCTGATATGGTTGGTTTTCGAGCTTGTCCGAGCTTTCATTGATATTAACAATGTGGTAAAGTTTGGTAAAGATAGGATGAAAAACGAAGGCCCTATCATCTTAACGAGGCAAAATATAGCAATATAGCATTTTTAACTAAATCAAGGACCATAACTCTGGTGTTACTGGTCCGATCTGGCTGGTTTTCGAACTTGTCCGAGCTTTCATTGATATTAACAATGTGGTAAATATAGGTTGAAAAATGAAGGCCCTATCGTCTTAACGAGGCAAAATATAGCAGTTTTAACTAAATCAAGGGCCATAACTCCGCTAATACTTGGCCAATCTGGCTGGTTTCCGAACTCATCCGAGCTTTCATTGATATTAACAACCTCTTAAAGTTTGGTAAAGATAGGATGAAAAATTAAGGCCCTATCGTCTTAACGAGACAAAAGTTAACAACGGACGACGGACGGACGACGGACAACTCAGCATCCCATAAGCTCTGCTGGCCTTCGGCCAATAGAGCTAAAAATGGAAATTGTATCATTATGGGCTAATTTGTGCATAAATTGTGGTAATATTTGGTCTCAACAGATTTTGTAAAAAAATATAGGTTTTACATAAAGATGAGCTTTAAATGTTATTGTAATTAAATGTTCTTTACTTTAATACAATTTTAGCAGAATTGTGACCAATGAATAAATGAATGTCTTATTTAGCTATTTCATGGACTTGTTCAACTTTTTGGACAGTTTGACATGACAATTACATTACAAATTATTTTTTAAAATTTTAACAGTCAATTATTTTTGCCTTTTCTGTCTATATGTATAACAGACTTACTGTACAAAAAGTTTAAAGAAAATCTGTTATGCAGAAAAAAATATAGAAAATGTCTTTAACGAGGCAAAAAATAGCATTTTTAACTAAATCAAGGGCCACAACTCCGCTGTTACTGGTCCGATATGGCTGGTTTTCGAACTTGTTCAAGCTTTCAACGACATTAACAATCTGATAAAGTTTGGTAAAGATCGGATGAACAATGAAGCCCATATCGTCTTAACGAGGCAAAATATAGCATTCTTAACTAAATCAGGGGCCATAACTCCGTTGTTACTAGTCTGATATGGCTGGTTTTCGAACTTGTCCGAGCTTTCATTGATATTAACAATGTGGTAAAGTTTGGTAAAGATAGGATGAAAAATGAAGGCCCTATCGTCTTAACGAGGCAAAATATAGCAATATAGCATTTTTAACTAAATCAAGGACCATAACTCCGCTGTTACTGGTCCGATCTGACTGGTTTTTGAACTTGTCCAAGCTTTCATTGATATTAACAATGTGGTAAAGTTTGGTAAAGATAGGATGAAAAATGAAGGCCCCATCGTCTTAACGAGGCAAAATATAGCAATATAGCATTTTTAACTAAATCAAGGGCCATAACTCCGCTGTTACTGGTCCGATCTGGCTGGTTTTCGAACTCGTCCGAGCTTTCATTGATATTAAGTTTGGTAAAGATCGGATGAAAAATGAAGGCCCTATCGTCTTAACGAGACAAAAGTTAACGACGGACGGACGACTCGGCATCCCATAAGCTCTGCTATACCAAATTAGAACTAGAGGTCCGCCAAAAATCATTCAAATGAAACACGACGATGCTATGCCAATCTCATTAAAATCATATCATAAATTACGCTTTGATACTCTCCGCTATAGGATCTGTCATCACCCCCTTGTAGGTCACGTCATATCAACCTTTCATCTAATCAATATTTATGAGAAGATCAACTAAATTCAACCAATGAAATCGTGCGTTTCATATGCACTTCAGATGATGTTCGAGTGAACAAATGAAAATCCACATAAAACACATAGATCTATATCCGAACAAGAGGCCCAAAAGGGCCTGTGGACGCTCTACTGGCTTACATGGCTCTTATAACATCAATGAAGTGAGTGACTGCCATTTACATTTTTTTGAAAGTTTCGGGCAAAAAACAGCTTTTTAACTAAATCAAGGGCCATAACTAAAGAATCTGGTAAAGTTTGGTAAAGATCAGATGAAAAATGAAGGCCCTACCGTATTAACGAGGCAAAATATAGCATGTTTAACTAAATCAAGAACTCCTCTGTTACTGGTCCGACTGGTCGAACGAAGAGCTAAAAAAAAATAAAAAAATATTTAAAAAAAAAAAAAATCAAAAAAAAAAAAAAAATATTAAAAAAGAAAAAAAAAAGTTATTAAAAAAAAAAAAAAAATTAAAAAAAAAAGAAATTAAAAACCAACAAAAACACTAAAAATTAAAAAAACAAATAATTAAAAAAGAATAATAAAAAAAGAAAGAATTCCCTATACATGTCTATGTAAAACATGTGACCCTTGGGGCGGGGTCAAATATGACCCGAGGGTCACCATTTGAACAAACTTGGTAAAGGCCACAAGCTTATAGCAAATGCAAAATATTAAACCTCTGGCTCTTGCAGTTCCAGAGAAGAAGATTTTTTTCAGTTTTTCCCTATACAAGCATTTATGTAAAACTGTGACCCCCGGGGCGGGGCCAGATGGGACCCCAGAGTCCCCATTTGAACAAAATTGGTAAAGGACCATAAGCTTATAGCAACAGCAAAATATTAAACCTCTGGCTCTTGCAGTTTCAGAGAAGAAGATTTTTTAAGTTTTTCCTATACATGTCTATGTAAAACATGTGACCCTTGGGGCGGGGCCAAATGTGACCCCAGGGTCACCATTTGAACAAACTTGGTAAAGAAACATAAGCTTCTAATAAATGTAACATATCAAACCTCTGACTCTTGTAGTTTGCGAGAAGAAGATTTTTAAAAAAAAAAATCCTATATAAGTCTATGTAAAACTGTGACCCTTGGGGCGGGGACAAATTTGACCCCAGGGTCACCATTTGAACAAACTTAGCAGAGGACCATAAGCTGATGCTACATGTAATACATGAGAGCTCTGTGGCATGCGGTTCCAGAGAAGAAGATTTTTTTCAGTTTTTCCCTATACAAGCCTATGTAAAACTGTGACCCCCGGGGTGGGGCCAAATGTGACCCCTGGGTCACCATTTGAACAAACTTGGTAGAGGACCACAAGCTTATAGCAAATGCAAAATATTAAACCTCTTGCTCTTGCAGTTTCAGAGAAGAAGATTTTTTAAGTTTTTCCCTATACATGTCTATGTAAAACATGTGACCCTTGGGGCGGGGCCAAAGTGACCCGAGGGTCACCATTTGAACAAACTTGGTGAAGGACCATAAGCTTATAGTAAATGCAAAATATCAAACCTCTGGCTGTTGTAGTTTCCGAGAAGAAGATTTTTTAAAAAAAAATCCTATATAAATCTATGTAAAACTGTGACCCCCGGGGCGGGGACAAATTTGACCCCAGGGTCACCATTTGAACAAACTTAGTAGAGGACCATAAGGTAATGGCAGCCATCTTGGAAATAGCGCTGACCTAATTTTAACAAATCTAAAAAGCATTCATCTAAGGATCATCCATGTGAAGTTTGGTCAAAATTAGCCAAGCGGTTTCTGACGAGAAGTCGTTTGAAGAAAAGAAAACGGACAGACGACGGAAGACGGACAACACACGATCCCATAAGCTCTGCTGGCCCTTGGCCAGTAGAGCTAATAAAGATTATATATAAAGTCTTTGTGTGTTATTGCTGTGGATTGCACGATAAATTCAAAGAAATGCACTTAATGCCATTTTTATATCAAGATAAGAACAAAATGATGGACGCTTCCATGTGTGTTTTGAAAATATAATATTCTACCGAAATTATTACGATATTCAGGTACTCTAAATAGTAAGTCTCAGCTCAGTTGATAGCGAACTCGACTGTTGACCCGCAAGTGTCATTTTAGTGTGGGTTCAATCCCACGATCGGTAAAAATGTTTGTACCACTATTAAATTCCATCAAACAATCTTTTCTTTATTTATTTTTTTTCAATAATGGTTGGTGTGTTATGTTTGTCGACGAAATTATTTTGAGTTTTTTAAGCTAAAAGTTACGGACATTGTCTCTTTCAATACCAAGCGTAGACTGACTGCTCCACAGCATTTTACTGAAATGCAACATGCGCAGTGAAGCAGTCTATACCGAGCAATTATGTAAGCTGAAATCTGATTGGCTAATCGTAAGCCTAAGGTCGTGACTTACAATGGAGTTTTGTCAAATTCTTGTAGTGTAGAGTATCGTAGCATGATAAAGGGTCTGAGTTTAATGTGATTGATGCTATGTGATTGATGCTATGTGCACCTAGGCTACCTCTCATGAACAGACTCAATAGCGACCGTTTATTCAATGGCGGTGGAGGTTTGGCAGTATATGTAAAACAAAACGTAAATTGCATACGACGATTAGATTTAGGAGATGATATAGAAATAATTTGGTTAGAAATTATGCCAACTAAATGTAAATCTTTTTAATTGGTTCACTTTACAGGCATCCAGAATCTAAAGTTGCATGGAAAGAAATATTTGACACTCATATAGAAAAGGTTCAACTTGAAGAAAAAGAAATATTAATTTTAGGCGATATAAATCGAGATTTATTAAATTCCAAAATAAATGATGAATGGTCTAGCTATATTTTATCACTAGGATTAAAACAGTTAAATAAGCAGCCGACGCGTGAATGTTCAACTTCAAAAACTTTAATAGACCACATTTATACAAATTGTGATCAAAATATATGTAATGTAAGCGTGCCCAAAATAGGAATTAGCGATCATTATCCGATCTATGTACAAGAAAGTTAAATTATAAAGAAAAAATCAATTCACATAATTTTATAAAATACAGATCATTTAGGTCATTTTCAGAGGAGTCATTTTTATCAGATCTTATCAGCATCCCCTGGGGTAATCTAAACAACACTGATACTAATGAAGTACTTCACACTTGGGTGTCTAATTTTTCAAGTGTTGTAGATAATCACGTCCCAATTAGAATTCACAGAGTTAAACACATAAAACAACCAGATTGGTTTACACCTGATATTTTAGATGAAATTAAAGAACGTGATAAATTTAAGGCTAAAAATGATATGGATAACTACAGAGTTTCAAGAAATAAAGTTTGTACATTGATAGATAATTCTAAAAAAGAATCTTATGGAAGAAAAATTGAGGAAGGAAAATCAGACCCTAAAACAGTTTGGAAAATATTTAAAGAACATGGTGCGTCTACAAAAAAGACAAACAACTGTAATTTAATAAAAAGCATTCATAAAGATGGAATAGATATTACTGATAACCAAGATATTGCAAATACTTTTAATAACTTTTTTTGTAAACCGTAGCAGCTAACTTAAAAAGAACCTATTTCCAACTTCAAATTTTGATAAAGTTAAATGATTTTTGTAAAAACAAAAGTTCCTGATCATATGTATTTTCACATATCCTCTGATTACGGAATCCCAAACCGCGTAAAGAATGTTATAAATAATTTAGATGTTATCCAAAGCTACAGGACTTGACCAAAATAGGGCCCAAAACTTTTAAAATTATCAGCCGATGTTTATATCAAATAGTCTTACGTTATGTTATAAAATTGTAGTATAAAACAAAGGGTGTTTTTCCCAGATGAATGGAAATGCGCAAAAAGTTAATCCTTTATTTAAAAAAAGGTTCATCAAATGATGTAAATAACTATAAGCTCAATATCACATTTTAACCTACTCTTTCAAAATTGATTGAAAAAACATGTGCATGATTCATTTTGTTAATGTACCTTAAATCATTATAAATTATTATGTAAATCCCAAAGTGGGTTTAGAAAAAAACATAGCTGCGAAACAGCATTAGTATGTATGATAGAGATAAATGGTTAACAGCTTTAAATGATGAGGAGAATTTGTAGGCGTTGTTATGTTAGATTTTTCTAAAGCATTCGATTTATGTTTCCCACGACAAATACTATTAAAAAATTACAAATTTACAAATGTGGAGATAATACTATTAAATGGTTCAAGTCTTATCTTTACAAATACGAACCTCAAGCGGTGAACTTAAACGGTGTTCTCTCTGATAAGCAAATTACGACATGCGGGGTCCCGCAAGGGTCTATTCTAGGGCCTCTTTTATTTATTTTATTCATAAATGACTTGCCTATGTATGTACAGGATAATGTTTTCAAACGTTGATATGTATGCAGATGATACTACAATATATGACAAATAAATCTAAATTAGAAGTTGAAATGAATTTACAAGCTGCTTTGAATAACGTCAGTACATGGTGTCTAAACAATGGTATGGTATTAAATGCTTCAAAAACAAAAGTAATATTGATAACGACACCCCAGAAACGGACAAGATTAGTTAATCAACCTCTAAATTTGAAATATAAAGACTTAAATCTGGAAATCACAACAGGTGATAAAATTCTTGGCATATATATAAATGAAAAACCTTAAATGGGATACGCATATAAAAATTTCTTAGGAAGAAAAAATATCTAGTAATTTGTGGCTATTATCAAGAATTAAAGTATTTATTCCTGTTAATTATAGAATAATGTTTTACAAAGCCTATGTCTCAACACCACATCTTGACTATTGTAGTATCATCTTTGGGGTAGTACAAAAACAATCAAATATCCAGGTTTTAGATGCGGATTAACAACGGAAGAGCATGTCGTATCATTCTAGTGTGAACAATATACTCACTTTAAGCGAGGCTTTAAATATAATTAATTCTCTTAATATTGAACAGAGGGTTTCACTTCATAAAGCCAAATTTATGGTACAGGGTATCGTCAGCAAAATGCAGTCCCGTCATATATTCAAAATATGTTCAATTACAATGTCAGGCGTCCAAAATCATTTACGTTCTTCAAATAAATCGGATTTTTCTAATACCCAAAACCAAATAGTAGAACTTTTTTATAAGGGAGTATGTCTTACTCTGGGGTAAAAGTATGGAATAACATTCCAAATGAAATAAGACGAGAGTCGAAAGTATTAAAAAGTTTCACAAGTAAATTATACTAAGTGGATAAATTCGAATCAACAGTCATAAAGCTAAAATTGTAAATAATGGCCATATGTAAGTCTGTAAGTTAAACCTCTGCCGCCATAGTGTATGTATTATGTTGTTGTGTAACATTGTTATCATGTTGATCATGTTTATGAATAATGCTAACTTTGAATTTGTTATGCTGATTGTATATTGCTTTATAATTATGTATTTGTATGTATGTAAATATTGCTTTAGAGGGGCCCCAAGGAAGATTAGTTTATACTAATTGGGTTACCCTCTGTAAATAAAGACTTTCATTCATTCATTCAATAAAACCGAGTTCTGCTAATTCTATCTATTGTTTGAGTTTATTGCTTCTAAGGGATCTGCTTTTCAGTATTTATTGGTTATGATCATCCCTACTAAGTTTCGTTGAAATCTAGCCAGGTAATCAGGAGAAACTAGTCTGGACAAAAGTTTGTGTATCATTAAAACCTTTAATGGGCCATAACTCTGCCAAAAATCATTAACTGGAACACGACAATAATATACATGTACCAACCAAGTTTCGTTGAAAAGCCGACCGGTAGTTGAGGAGAGAACTAGTCTGGACAAAGTCTTGTGTAAAGAACAGATTTGTTTGACCCCAGGGTTACCATTTGAACCAAACTTGGTAGAGGAACATAGACTGATGCTACACGTAATATATGGAGAGCTCTGTGCTTTGTGGTTTCAGAAAGAAGATTTTTAAAGTTTTTCCCTATACAAGTCTTTGAAAAACATGCAAAATATCCATATACAAACTTTGG
Source organism: Cyrtodaria siliqua (assembly GCA_037043455.1). Lineage (NCBI taxonomy): Eukaryota > Metazoa > Mollusca > Bivalvia > Adapedonta > Hiatellidae > Cyrtodaria > Cyrtodaria siliqua. The sequence goes on along the minus strand of JAWPHD010004330.1, from coordinate 120,800 downwards.
ATCCCCCATTTTTTACCCCAGTGACTTTCATTTTGAATAAAACTTGATAGTCTAAGTGTTGAGAGATTACTTTAAAAGAAAAACTGTCGAAATCTGTCCAGCGGGTTCTGAGAAGATTTTGACCATATAATTATGATAATGGTGGCCCATCTTGGATGTTGCATTAACTTTTTTTGTTAAAGCTTGGAACAGCATTGACATCAGTATCATTGCATGTGAAATTTGGTAAAAATTGGCCAAGGGGTTCTTCTGAGAAGACTTTTAAGTTTTTAACCTATACATGTACAAGTCTATGCAAAACATGCAATGTCTCCTGTATACAAACTTGGACCCCATTTTATAGCCCTAGCAGTTGGCGACCATTAATAATGAATCTGTCTAGTGATTCTTAAGAAGAAGACTTTTTAAGGTTTTGATTATATATGGTAATGGTGGCCATCTTGGATGTCTCACTTTTCCCTATATATAAGTACATGTATATATGCAAAAACATGCGAAAAGTCTCTATATGAGACCTTCCCAAGCTGCAGTGTATGTTTCAGAAATAAAAACAAAATTAAAAAGAGGCTCTACTGATAGGTTTTGATAGCTAGATCAGCATTCCTGTGAAGTTCCATGAAAATCTGTCAAGTAGTTTCAGAGTAGTAGTCGCAAAAAGTTTTGCTATATAACTCTATGTAAACAAATATTGCAGCCCATGTTTAATGTTGAATCAAAAATAATTGTCGACAAGGATCAACATCATGTCATTGCTGATCATTTTAGAAAAGGTACCATTGTCAATATCTCTTATAGTTTTTCAAGAAGTAAGTAGCTACAAACTAGTTTTTTTTAAAAAACTATTTTATAGCTTTGGCGGCCATCTTAGATTTCACATCAACGTGAATTCCGCCTGACCTGAAATTTTGCTAGGATCAATTAGACATTAAGAGCAACATTCCTGTGAAGTTTCATGAAAAATCCATCAAGCTGTTTCAGATGAGTAGTCGCTACAAGTTTTTAGTGTATAACTCTATGTAAACAAAGACGGTTGGGCAGCCATGTTTAACATCAAATCAAAACATTTTCTCACCTACTAGTCCTACAGGTCGAGTGACTTTTAAAATAATTTTACAACCCCTGATATATATGTTTATCACACTTCAGCAGACGCAGTTAAAATATACTGCGATATAATATATTTTAATCAAAGGGAGACAACTCGTACAACTTGTATCTGTTTTACCAGAATTACCCTTTGCTTTTAATGTAAAATTGACGGCATTTGACATCATGGAATGTATAACATTGATGTTACCAGCTGCACTGTTATAAGCGATCGAGGTGAATGACGGAACAATGCAAACAAACAAAAACTTACAAAACATGTTTTCTGTATCATGACCTAGCTGAATAATTCATTTGTTAAGAAACACGAAGGAAAACTGGGCTTGTAAACAAACAGATTTCTCAGTTTTAGTCTACTTATAAAAAGGTCACGTGCCACTTCGCTAATTTATATAAGAAAAAATCTTGTTGTCCAAATTTCCAGGAAGAGGTAACCAGTTATTAGCAAGAAATATAAAAAGATCGGACAGGGAAATTAGCATTCAAGGAGGACAGTCAACCACAAAACACAGAAACAAACACGCAAACAGACAAACAAGAAGGCAAAAGCAATAATAAATGCAAACGACATCACAAACACAAAAGGGTTGACAATAGGGCAAGTAGAGTAACAATAGTCAAGATTACATAGAATTGTCTGAAAATTAGCAGGGTCTTCCACAGGCCATTTAAGAGCATATTCCCCCTATCCCTTCATTCTAAAATCTGATTTCCAACTACTCCTCAATTAACCCCCTATCCTTTGATATCTCTGGCCTATCCCTTAAATACACCAATACATCTCCAAAATGCATTATACCTGTCTATAAATAGCCCACTGTAGGCTATACTTCTTAAAAATCCTTTCATTTACAATTGAAATATACTTCAAATTACATCTAAATAAATCATGATCCGTAAAAATGTTGGTCACCTGAAGGGTACCTCCCTTGCTGCCGCAAACCCATCCCATGACATTCAAATTAATTTCCCCTATCCCTTAAATAATTGATGTGGAAGACCCTCAGTGATAACATTATGTTTGCATAAGTGATGGAAATTGGCCCCGATCAGTAGTACAACTAGATTACTAGAAGGGTGTTCCACGGAAAACACTTGTGTCACCTGCCATGTGCCAATTCAAGTTACGTGCTTGGTTAGGTTGCAGGTTAAAGTTTTATGAAAAGAGGCATAACTCCGCCAAAATGAAAGTCAGAGTTTTTGGACATGTTTAACGACATTCCTTGAAGTAAGATGAAGATGACAGTTTATGAAGTTTTACATACATGTAGTCCAAATACTTTTTAAGTTATGGCCAAGGTTATGTTGCAGGCCAAAGTGCGACGGGTGACGACGACGGACAAAGTGATCACTAAGTGTCTGCCATGCTACGCTGGCGACACAACAACTGATTAAATGTCTGTCAATGCACTTCATAGTCACGGAAAACTGCTCAAAATACAAGAGCTGTCGGAGAACAGCGCAGCTCGACTATTCGATTTTTCAGAGAATAATAAATTATATAGCTAGTATATACCATCAGAAAACGGCTGAAACAATGTGGGGTGGGGTTGGGGGATGGGGCTTGTATAGACACTCTGGCCGATATAAAATTATGTGAAATTTTATCATTGTTATCTGTTTTAATCCAAAATTGCTGTCATTTTAAAGAAATTTGTGGTCAAAAGGCAACTCGGGGAGGGAGCTGATATCTGGGTACTTGAGGATAGTCTACATTTTGAACTTTTGAAATTGAAAAGATGCAAATATTATTGGTAACTTTGCTGTTTTGAATCAACTGAATTGGATTATCGATGAAAGAAAATTAGGACAGATAAGACGCGTTTTTATGTTCATTTTGTATCGGCGAACGTCACTTACACCATCGAGTACTCAGGTAACGCCCAATCTCTACCTAGAGTAATTACATCTGTCAACTTCAAAGAAAGTAGGGTGAACGGTTAGGTCATGTGATTATTCAAACAAGAGGGCCAAGATGGCCCTATATCGATCAAATGAGTAATGGTCCATTAACGAAGTTCTTCGAAATCTTATGATCATATACAATCTGTGCAAGTTTGGTTGATTGTCCAAGAGATGTGGCCTCTGTTGTTTACCAACATTGATATAAAGACACTGCCAAAGATTGGTAAAGATCAAAGACAAAATGAAGGTGCTATAGTGTAACCTCTGGGGCATGGCCAAATGTGACCCCAGGGCTACATGTAATATATGGGAGCTGTGTGCCTTGTGGTTTCAGAGAAGAAGATTTTTTAAGTTTTTTCCCTATACAAGTCTGAGGCAGAGCCAAATTTGACACCAGGGATCATAAGCTTATAGAAAATGCAAAATATTGAACCATCTGGCTCAAGCAGTTTCAGAGAAGAAGATTTTACTTAAGTTTTTCCCTATATAAAACATGTAAAACATGTGACCCCTGGGGTGGGGCCAAGTGTTACCCAAGGGTCCACTTTAATAAACTTGGTAAAGGACCATAAGCTCATAGCAAAATATTAAACATCTGGCTCTTGCAGTTTCAGACAAGTCTAGGTAAAACTGTGACCCCCGGGGCGGGGCCAAATATGACCCCAAGGTCACCATTTGAACAAACTTGGTAAAGGACCATAATCTTATAGTAAATGCAAAATATTACACCTCTGGCTCTTGTAGTTTCAGAGATTTTTTTCCCCCCCTATATAAGTCTATGTAAAACTGTGACCCCCTGGGCGGGGCCAATTTTGACACAAGGATCACCATTTGAACAAACTTGGTAGAGGATCATAAGCTTATAGCAAAGGCAAAATATTGAACATCTGGCTCAAGCAGTTTCAGAGAAGAAGATTTTTTTAAGTTTTTTCCTATACAAGTCTATGTAAAACAGGACCATAATCTTATAGTAAATGCAAAATATTAAACCTCTGGATCTTGAAGTTTCAGAGAAGATTTTTTTTTTCCCTATATAAGTCTATATAAAACTATGACCCCTCGGGCGGGGCCAAATTTGACACAAGTGTCACCATTTGAACAAACTTGGTAGAGTATCATAAGCTTATAGCAAAGGCAAAATATTTAACATCTGGCTCAAGCAGTTTCAGAGAAGATTTTTTAAGTTTTTTCCAATACAAGTCTATGTAAAACGTGACCCCTGGGGTGGGACCAAATCTAACCCCAGCATCACCATTTGAACAAATTTGGTAGAGGACTATAAGCTTATAGCAAATGTAAAATATTGAACATCTGGCTCAAGCAGTTTTAGAGAAGAAGATTTTTTAAGTTTTCCCTATACAAGTCTATGTAAAACATGTGAACCCAGGGGCAGGGCCAAAGGTAACACCAGGGTCACCATTAGAATAAACTTGATAAAGGACCATAATCCTATAGTAAATGCAAACTATTAAACCTCTGGCTCTTGTAGTTTCAGAGAAGACAATTTTTTAAGTTTTTCCCTATACAAGTCTATGTAAAACTGTGACCCCCGGGACGGGGCCAAATGTGACCCCAGTGTCTCCATTTGAACAAACTTGGTAAAGGACTATAATCTTATATTAAATGCAAAATATTAAACCTCTGGCTCTTGTAGTTTCAGAGGAGAAGATTTGTAAATTTTTTCCTATATAAGTCTATGTAAAACTGTGATAATTCACAGCGTGCACGTCGCGGAGAGGGCACTGGTGACACTCATGGTGATTGTATAGGGGTCGCCTTACCAGCCCTATACAACATTACTGGTGGTGTGAAGCACTATATTCGCGTATAGTGACCAACATACTGGTACTTCTGAACTGGTGTGTCTCGGTTCAGGAGCCTGAGCGTCATTTGACTGATAGTGAAGATGTCCCCTGCGCCCCCGTCAAGGCAATCATCATTTGATCAGATAGCAGTGAACCCGCTTGGAAGTTGGAAGACAGAAATCCGCTGGCCGGAGCCGAGATCCACCAACACAGTGTAGAAGTATCGACGTAGCAGTAACTAGTTAGTAATAGTTAGGGATCGACGCCGAGGCCTACATTCGACCGTAGTCAGACAACTGAAGAGGGGTAGAGACTCAACACAGCTATCCAGATGATGTTTGCAGCGCAGCGGCCATAATGTGACGGGTGTGGCCCCAAACACAAGGACCCCCGACCAGTAGCGGCTGTAGAACAACCACCCTAGCAGTGATTTTTTTACCTCTGCGTCCTGCGTCCAGGACGCACAAATATTTCCGTGGACGCAAATTGTCAGAACATGTGCGTTCTCGGGACGCACATAAATTGCAAGTAAAGAGTTCTGTAATTCATATTTCCCCTGTAAGAATTCAATCCGTCGCTTTTTTCTCCGCGCCTACCGCCATATTTCCCCTGTAAGAATTAAATCCGTCGCTTTTTTCTCCGCGTCTACCGCAATATTTGTCTACTCGATGAGGGTTAAGTTTACCCTCGCACCGTTCCGCGTAATTTTGTAACGTCGATTATTATTGGATAATGGTCATACGATTAGCCAATGGAATCGGCCGTGAGGTAAAACACGAAACGGTGCGGAAGTAAACATTTCACGAGTTGGCGATGCATCGTCTGCAAAATGGGGCCAAAGAGAAAACTAAACAATGACTCAAAGCAACAAACACTCGAGTTTCATTCAAAAGGCCAGTACATCCTCCAATAATGACGCTTGTGAGAAATGTTTTCAGATGGTAGTTAATCACATGTTTGTTCAGATCAGTATTTGGTATGTTCTAGTCATTCAGATTGCAATAAATCATCTTTCTTTTCATAGTAATATTTTGCAAATTCTAGTCATTGATGTTAACAGTTTAGTTAGTTCTATTTTAAGGAGTATTACTACTTCTCTTAAAGAAAGGGGGATGTTGATAGAATGATGCAGTGTTCTCACAACTGCGATTGTTATGCTCTCACCCTATGTATGCCTGATATTAAAGTTATCAACACCATGTTATAAAATAGTGCTTGAATTTGAAATAAATTACTACTAAAACCTGGGACTCACTCCTTTAGTTTTGGGACTCATAGATTTTTGGCCCAGCGAGTCCTAGGACTCGTACTAGTGAATTTGTAAAAAAATCACTGCCCTAGCGGATGTAGAACAACCACCTTAGCGGATGCAGGACACCTCGACCACCAGACCACCACAGCGACAACTACACAGAGCAGCAGCGGCACAACACTACACATCTACAAGAGAAACGACTACACTACACAGCAGCACCAGATCAACCTACACACTCATCTAGAACAGACCAGACTCTATTGTGCCCATCGCGGCAGGGAAACTTGTCGTGTTAGTTGGCGGACGGTCTTTAAACCTTCGAACTACACACACACACTGACCCCCGGGGCGGGGCAAAATGTGACACCAGGGTCACCATTTGAACAAACTTGGTAGAGGACTATAAGCTTATAGCAAATGCAAAATATTAAACCTCTGGCTCTTGCAGTTTCAGAGAAGAAGATTTTTTAAGTTTTTCCCTATACATGTCTATGTAAAATCTATGAACCTTGGGGCTGGGCCAAATGTGATCCGAGGGTCGCCATCTGAACAAACTTGGTAAAGGACCATAAGCTTATAGTAAATGCAAAATATCAAACCTCTGGCTCTTGTAGTTTCAGAGAAGAAGATTTTTAAAAAAAAATCCTATATAAGTCTATGTAAAACTGTGACCCCCGGGGCGGGGACAAGTTTGACCCCAGGGTCACCATTTGAACAAACTTAGTAGAGGACCATAAGCAGATGATACATGTAATACATGAGAGCTCTGTACCTTGTGGTTTCAGAGAAGAAGATTTTTAAAAAAAAAAATCCTATATGTCTCTATCAGAAACATGCAAAATCTCAATATACAAACTTTGGACCCCCCGGGGCACTGTCATTTTTGACACCGGGGACTTCATATGAACAAACTTGATAGTCTAGACGTTGGCGATCATTTTAAAAGAAAAACTGTTTAAATATGTCCAGCGGTTCTGTAGAAGAAGATTTTTTAAGGTTTCGACCATATATGGTAATGGTGGCCATCTTGGATGTCGCGCTGACCTAATTTTGACAAATCTAAAAAGCATTCATCTAAGGATCATCCATGTGAAGTGTGGTCAAAATTAGCAAAGCGGTTTCTGAGGAGAAGTTGTTTGAAGAAAAGTTAACGACGGACGACGGCGGGCGAAGAGTGATCCCAATAGATCACCTTGAGCCTTCGGCTCAGGTGATCTAAAAAGTTATGACGATGTTTATAATAAATCCTTTTGCGTGATCTGCAATTTGCCAAAGATAAAATATAGACCTATATTCAATATTTTCTAATTATTTTTCTATGGGTTAATTAGTTTTAGTAGTTTTTTGCTATCAAGCTTTGGTTTGAAATGTTTACATATATATGCGTATTGATTGTAAGTATTATTTTGGTAGTAAAATAGTCCTGATTAAAACTAAATTGTTTTCATGCATTATTTCAGGGGTTGCAACATCTAATTTGCAGACATTTTGAAAATTATATTTACACAAGAAATAAATATGTTTCATGCAAAAACATTCCAATTTAACAGGCAGGCGCGTACCTTTTTCCCATTAAGCAAGATTTGACCATGCTAGCGGGGTCCGGGGGATTTTTTTTCCCAGAATCTTGTAATTTAGTAGTATGCAGAGGTATATGTGAATATAAAGAACAATAACTGTGCATGGAGACTGGGTAACGCTAATGTGTTAAAATACATGTTTAATAATATTTTGAAATTTTTCGTATTGGCGAGTATATGCAGTTACATAGAACGTCAGAAAAATAAAAAACAAGAGGCCCAAGAGAGCGTGTGGACGCTCTACTGGCTAATATGGCTCTTATAACACCAATGAAGCGAGTGACTATCGTCTTAAAGAGGCAAAATATAGCATTTTAAACTAAATCAACAGCCATAACTCTGCCATTACTTGTCCGATCTGGCTGGTTTTCGAACTTGGCCAGTAGAGATATTAAAAATTTAAAAAAGAAAAAATATTAAAAAAAAGAAAAAAAAAGAAAGAAAATTATACTGTATAAAAATAATAAAAGAAAAAAAAAGTAAAAAAATCTGGTAAAGTCTGGTAAAGATAAGATGAAAAACGAAGGCCCTATCGCCTTAACAAGGCAAAATATAGCATATTTAACGAAATCAAGGGCCATAACTCCGCTGGTTTTCGAACTTATCCGAGCTTTTATTGACACTAACAATCTGGTAAAGTTTGGTAAAGATCAGATGAAAAATGAAGGCCCTATCGTCTTAATGAGACAAAAGTTAACGACGGACAACTCGGCATCCCATGCCCTCTGCCAGTAGAGCTAAAAACTGCATAGGAGCCAATTTATTAGGCAAGGGTAAACTGTATGCACTAGACCTTTCAAACTTTGCTTATAGTTGTATCATGGGTGGTACATCGCAACGTGACGAAGCAAATGTGGAAGTGACCTTGACCCTCCAAGCAAAGGGCAGATAACTTACTAATTTTTAGGTTCAACTTTTGCGTTTAGGTCACTTTTTCACAAACTTTATGCACTAGACCTTTCAAACTTTGCTTATAATTGTATCTTAGGTGGTACAAAGGCAACGTGACAAAGCAAATGTGAAGTGACCTTGACCCTCCAAGTAAAGGGCAGATAACTTAATAATTTTTAGGTTAATTTTTTGCGTTTATGTCACTTTTTTCACAAACTGTATGCACTAAGACCTTTCAAAACTTTGCTTATAATTGTATCTTAAGTGGTACATGGCAACGTGACAAAGCAAATGTGGAAGTGACCTTGACCCTCCAAGCAAAGGCCAGATAACTTAATAATTTTTAGGTTAAATTTTTGCGTTTAGGTCACTTTTTCACAAACTGTATGCACTAGACCTTACAACTATGCTTATAGTTGTATCTTGAGTGGTACATCGCATGGTAATACTGCCAAATCTGTCATTTATAGCACGGCTGAAATATACCGGCATTTATTGCACGGTTTAGGCTCAGACCTTCAGGTTATGAAAATTATATCATAAGCAAAAATTTATACTTACACAATGACATGAAGTCACTTTTTTATTGATCTGATATTACATTAGGCCCTATTGTTGATGTGCATGACTTTTATCTGACCCCCACGTGTAATATCAGATTTTCCAGGACTCGTATAAAACGTGGATATGCAAGAATAAGCATATAATTACGGTGTTTTTGTCCCAATTTTTACTTCCTTTTTTGTTTATAAATATTGGCTAGTAGTTAATGATATAGAAAATGACACGATCTACAATTGTTTCAAAATTAAAAAATCTGTAGAGGCCACTTAAAACGGTATATGAGACAATGGTGGGTTCGTGCAAGCACTTGAACACTTTACTGCCACTTCACAAACAGGAACAAGAGGCCAAAGAGGGCCTGTGGACGCTCTAACTGGCTAACATGGCTCTTATAACATCAATGAAGTGAGTGACTGCCATTTACGTTTTTTGAAAGTTTCGGGCAAAAAACAGCTTTTTAACTAAATCAAAGGCCATAACTAAAGAAGATGGCTGAAAAAAAAAAAAAAAAAAAAGAATCTGGTAAAGATCAGATGAAAAATGAAGGCCCAACCGTATCAACGAGGCAACATATAGCATGTTTAACTAAATCAAGAACACCTCTGTTACTGGTCCGACTGGTCGAACATAGAGCTAAAAAAAAAATAAAAAAATCCATTTTTTTTTAAAAAATCCAAAAAATCCAAAAAAAAAATCCAAAAAAAAAAAAAAAAAAAATCCAAAACATTTAAAAAAACCAGAAGATATTTCAAAAAAAAATAATTAAAGATGTGACCCCAGGGTCCCCATTTGAACAAAATTGGTAAAGGACCATAAGCTTATAGCAACAGCAAAATATTAAACCTCTGGCTCTTGCAGTTTCAGAGAAGAAGATTTTTAAGTTTTTCCCTATACATGTCTATGTAAAACATGTGACCCTTCGGGCGGGGCCAAATGTGACCCCAGGGTCACCATTTGAACAAACTTGGTAAAGGACCATAAGCTTTTAGCAAATGCAAAATATTAAACCTCTGGCTCTTGCAGTTCCAGAGAAGATTTTTTTCTTCAGTTTTTTCCCTCTACAAGCATTATGTAAAACTGTGAATCCCGGGGCAGGGCCAGATGTGACCCCAGGGTCCCCATTTGAACAAAATAGGTAAAGGACCATAAGCTTATAGCAACACCAAAATATTAAAACCTCTGCCTCTTGCAGTTTCAGAGAAGAAGATTTTTTAAGTTTTTCCCTATACATGTCTATGTAAAACATGTGACCCTTGGGGCGGGACCAAATGTGACCCCAGGGTCACTATTGTCACTATTTGAACAAACTTGGTAAAGGACCATAAGCTTATAATAAATGTAACATATCAAACCTCTGACTCTTGTAGTTGGCGAGGAGAAGATTTTTAAAAAAAAATCCTATATAAGTCTATGTAAAACTGTGACCCTCGGGGCGGGGACAAATTTGACCCCCCGGGTCACCATTTGAACAAACTTAGTAGAGGACCATAAGCTGATGCTACATGTATTACATGAAAGCTCTGTGCCATGTGGTTCCAGAGAAGAAGATTTTTTTCAGTTTTTCCCTATACAAGCCTATGTAAAACTGTGACCCCCGGGGTGGGGCCAAATGTGACCCCTGGGTCACCATTTGAACAAACTTGATAGAGGATCACAAGCTTATAGCAAATGCATAATATTAAACCTCTGTCTCTTGCAGTTTCAGAGAAGAAGATTTTTTAAGTTTTTCCCTATACATGTCTATGTAAAACATGTGACCCTTGGGGCGGGGCCAAAAGTGACCCGAGGGTCACCATTTGAACAAACTTGGTAAAGGACCATAAGCTTATAGTAAATGCAAAATATCAAACCTCTGGCTCTTGTAGTTTCCGAGAAGAAGAGTTTTTAAACAAGAGGGTCATGATGGCCATATATCGCTCACCTGAGTAAATTTGAACCAATACAAGAGGGCCAAGATGGCCCTAAAGCGATCACATGAGTACTGGCACATTATCAAACTTCTTCGAAATCTTATGGTCATATACAATCTGTGCAAGTTTGGTTAAGATTGTTCAAGAAATGTGGGCTCTGTTGTATATAACAACATTGATATAGACAGTTTAAAACCCTGACAAAGTTTGGTAAAGATCAAATACAAAATGAAGGTGCTAGAGAGTAACACCTTGGGCAGAGCCAAATGTGACCCCAGGGCTACATGTAATATATGAGAGCTGTGTGCTTTGTGGTTTTAGAGAAGATTTTTTAAGTTTTTCCCTAAACAAGTCTATGTAAAATGTGACCGCTGGGGCGGGACCAAATGCGAACCCAGGGTCACCATTTGAACAAACTTGGTAAAGGACCACAAGAGTATAGTAAATGCAAAATATTAAACCTCTGGCTTTTGTAGTTCCAGAGAAGAAGACTTTAATGTAAAACTGTGAGGGGTGGGGTCAAATTTTACCCCGGGTCACCATTTGAACAAACTTGGTAGTGGACCATAAGCTTATAGCAAATGCAAAATATTAAACATCTGGCTCTTGCAGTTCCAGAGATTTTTTTTCAGTTTTTCCCTATACAAGCCTATGTAAAACTGTGACCCCCGGGGCAGGGCCAAATGTGACCCCCAGGGTCCCCATTTGAACAAAATTGGTAGAGGACCATGAGCTTATAACAAATGCAAAATATTAAACCTCTGGCTCTTGCAGTTTCAGAGAAGATTTTTAAAGTTTTTCCCTATATATGTCTATGTAAAACATGTGATCCTTGGGGCGGGGCCAAATGTGACACGAGGGTCACCATTTGAACAAACTTGGTAAAGGACCATAAGCTTTCAGTAAATGCAAAATATCAAACCTCTGGCTTTTGTAGTTTCTGAGAAGATATTTTTTTTCCTATATAAGTCTATGTAAAACTGTGACACCCGGGGTGGGGACAAATTTGACCCCTGGGTCACCATTTGAACAAACTAAGTAGACGACCATAAGCTGATGCTACAAGTAATACATGAGAGCTCCGTGTCATGTGGTTCCAGAGAAGAAGTTTTTTTCCAGTTTTTCCCTATACAAGCCTATGTAAAACTGTGACCCCCGGGGTGGGGCCAAATGTGACCCCTGGGTCACCATTTGAACAAACTCGGTAGAGGACCATAAGCTTATAGCAAATGCAAAATATTAAACCTCTGTCTCTTGCAGTTTCAGAGAAGAAGATTTTTTAAGTTTTTCCCTATACATGTCTATGTAAAACATGTGACCCTTGGGGCGGGGCCAAATGTGAACCGAGGGTCACCATTTGAACAAAATTGGTAAAGGACCATAAGCTTATAGTAAATGCAAAATATCAAACCTCTGGCTCTTGTAGTTTCTGAGAAGAAGATTTTGTAAATTTTTTCCTATATAAGTCTATGTAAAACTGTGACCCCCGGGGCGGAGACAAATTTGACCCCAGGGTCACCATTTGAACAAACTTAGTAGAGGACCATAAGCTGATGCTACATGTAATACATGAGACCTCTGTGCCTTGTGGTTTCAGAGAAGAAGATTTTTTAAAGTTTTTTTCCTATATGTCTATATGAAAAACATGCAAAATCTCAATATACAAACTTTGGACCCCCGAGGCATGGCAATTTATGACCCCGGGGACTTCATTTGAACAAACTTGATAGTCTAGGCATTGGCGATCATTTTAAAAGAAAAACTGTAGAAATCTGTCCAGCGGTTCTTGAGAAGAAGATTTTTTAAGGTTTCGACCATATATGGTAATGGTGGCCATCTTGGATGTCGCACTGACCTAATTTTAACAAATCTAAAAAACATTCATCTAAGGATCATCCACGTGAAGTTTGGTCAAAATTGGCCACGCGGTTTCTGAGGAGAAGTCGTTTGAAGCAAAAGTTAACGACGACGGACGGATGACGGACGAAGAGTGATCCCAATAGCTCACCTTTGAGCCTTCGGCTCAGGTGAGCTAAAAAAAATCCTATATAAGTCTATGTAAAACTGTGACCCCCGGGGCGGGGACAAATTTGACCCCAGGGTCACCATTTGAACAAACTTAGTAGAGGACCATAAGCTGATGCTACATGTAATACATGAGAGCTCTGTGCCTTGTGGTTTCAGAGAAGAAGATTTTTTAAAGTTTTTTCCTATATGTCTATAAGAAAAACATGCAAAACCTCAATATACAAATTTTGGACCCCCGGGGCACGGCCATTTTTGACCCCGGGGACTTTATTTGAACAAACTTGATAGTCTAGGCGTTGGCGATCATTTTAAAAGAAAAACTGTTGAAATCTGTCCAGCGGTTCTGGAGAAGAAGATTTGTTAAGGTTTCGACTATATATGGTAATGGCAGCCATCTTGGATGTAGCATTGACCTAATTTTAACAAATCTAAAAAGCATTCAACTAAGGATCATCCACGTGAAGTTTGGTCAAAATTAGCCAAGCGGTTTCTGAGAAGAAGTCGTTTGAAGAAAAGTTAACGGACGACAGACAACACAGCATCCCATAAGCTCTGCTGGCCCTTGGCTAAAAATGAGAAAAAGAAAAAGAAAACTGAAACTGAACCTGAAACTGTTGCAAAATCAAAATTACCCAACTTCAAAACAATAGGAATTAGTGAGACACGCGAAACTTAACATCCACTTAACATCTACTTCACAAACAATTACAATAAAGCGACTTTTATTTATTCTCTTTAGTGCCTCTTTACAGAGATAACATGTCCCAACTAGCAACTCTTTGTGTGTGATACAATGATTATTAATTGTTTAAGGGTTGACTTTGTATTTGCATTTAGCACGCATCTGTGTAGAAAAGTAAGTGCACTTTTTGTCTCACCTTTTCGAAGAAAAAAAGAGAAACAGGTGTTGCTTTTCCGGCGGCGGCTTCAACATTCAAGTTTTGCGTTTAGGTCATTTTCTCATAAACTGTATGCACTAGACCTTTCAAACTTTGCTTATAGTTGCATCATGGGTGGTATACATCGCAAGGTTACAAAGCAAATGTGGAAGTGACCTTGACTCTCCAAGCAAAGGGCAGATAACTTACTAATTTTTAAGTTCAACTTTTGCGTTTATTTCACTTTTTCACAAACTGTATACACTAGACCTTTAAAACTTTGCTTATAGTTGTATCTTGAGTGGTACATCGCGACGTGACAAAGCAAATGTGGAAGTGACCTTGGCCCTCCAAGCAAGGGCAGATAACCTTATAATTTTTTACCTTCAACTTTGGCATTTAGGTCACTTTTTCACAAACTGTATGCACTAAGAACTTTCAAACTTTGCTTATAGTTGTATCTTGAGTGGTACATTGCAATGTGACAAAGCAAATGTGGATGTGACCTTCACCATCCAAGCAAAGGGCAGATAATTTTAATTGTTACATTTACATCACTTTCTCATGAACTAGAATTATGCACTAGATGTTTTAAACCTAATTTATAGCTTAATCTTTGAAAGAAAACATATTCTATTTTGACATAGTTGTGTTTTCGGTAGTGCATCTTTTTTTGGATGCCTGGATTTCATCTATGACCTTGACCTACTTTTTGGAGCTGATGATTTTTAGCTCTACTGGCCAAAGGCCTTCATTTTTCATCCGATCTTTACCAAACTTTACCAGATTGTTAATATCAATGAAAGCTCGCACAAGTTCGAAAACCAGCCAGATCGGACCAATAGCAGCAGAGTTATGACTCTTGATTTAGTTAAAAATGCTATATTTTGCCTCGTTAATATGATAGGGCTTTCATTTTTCATCTGATCTTTACCAAACTTTACCAGATGTTTTGCCTTTTTTTTTATTATTATTAGTATATATTTGCTTTTTTATATATATTTTTTTTAATAGATATATATTTTTTTAATTTCCTACTTCATTATTTTTTTGTTTTAATTATTTTTTTTTTTTTAAAAAATAAATTTAATATTTTTTTTTGTTTTAATTCTATTAATTTTTTTATTTCTTTTTTTTTAATAATTTTTTTTTTTAATTTTCTTATTTCATTATTATTATTATTTTTTTTTTTTTTGTGTGTGTGTTAACGCCATGTTAGCAGGAAGCATTGCTGTGCCTATTGCATTTTTTTTCCTGGTTCGTTGATTTTTGATGGAGTTACGGCCCTATGACATTTTCCTTGTTGGATTTCGTCGAAGCTTGGCAGGACGCATCGGTAAGATGTCTAATTGTGCATATCGCCCAGTTTGCTGATTTATGATGGAGTTATGGCACTTTGACATTTTTACTTTAAATTTCTTGTCGGCGCTACTCCTCCTAAACGGCTTGTTGGATTTCTACAAAATTTGGCAGGAAGTCTCAGTATGATGTCTAGTTGTGCAAAGCATGTTATATCAATGCAATTTTGGACAAGTTCGAAAATCAGCTAGATCTAGTTAGTAACGACAGGTTATGACCCTTGATTTGTTGACAAAATTCTATTATTGTTTTTTCCTTTGTTAAATCTGTAGTTACTTCAATTTTTATCTGATCTTTACCATATTTGTTTAGAATGTTAAACCCCCCCCCTACCCCCCACCCCCCCCCCCCCCCCCCCACCCATTTTTATGAAATTTCATTCATAGAAGAAAGTGGGACAAATTAAAAAGAAATTTCATTCATAGAAGAAAGTAGGACAAATTAAAAAAATGCCCATGCCAGGCTAGACACAGCAGACTTATTGCCCATGATTACCAGGTTTATGTCGACAACCCTTGATATAAGAGCCGTTTTAGCCAGTAGAGTAGCCACAGGCCCTCTTGGGCCTCTTGTTTTTAATAGAATGGCATTTCGTTTTTAAACAAATGCACTTAAATGTCATCTCAGCAAACGGCAAACTCGATTGTTTTTAGTTACTAATCTGTTTATAAACTTTCATTTAAGCATCATTGACCTTTTTATATTTAAGTCCAGCCCCCGTTAGGCGACACATGTGAATCCACGGATTTCTTGATTTTATATTAAAAACCGTAGTTGACCATACATAGTATGTTTTTTATTTTGATTACGTTTTCTTTCAATTCCTTCATTAGGTTTTGTTCAGTTCAATACCATTTACTATCTATACTATGCTGGAATAAATTATCCATCTGTCTTACACATTGATGCTATGCAGTCGCATATTTCAGGAGGCTCTGACCTGTAAATTCAGGCCAGCATGCTGCTATGACAGGCTAGCAACATATAACTCAAATTTTCTCCCTGGGAGAAGTATTTGGGGCTTTAATACAATTCTTATAATTAACATTAATGATTGAACAAATGCAATTTATTTAGGAAAACTAACGGGACGCCGCTAATTTTTAAAAAATCAAGATTGCCATGACTTGTGTCCCTTTAATTTTACCCTTCCATAGGCGGATTGAGGCACCAAAACCACCACCTGGACACGGATCCCCCTAGACAAAAGTTCAAAATACGCCCTCTAGACAAAGTTTTTCCCTTCCATAGGGGGATTGCGGCACCAAAACCACCCCCTGGTCTAGCTCATAAGACCCCCCTAGACAAATTTTACCCTTCCATAGGCGGATTGAGGCACCAAAACACTCCCCTGGACACGGATCCCCCCGGACAAAAGTTCAAAATACCCCCACCGTAGACAAAGTTTTTCCCTTCCATAGACGAATTGAGGCCCCAAAACCACCCCCTGGACAAAGGTTCAAAATACCCCCGCTGGACAAAATTTACCCTTCAGTCGGCGTATTGAGGCACCAAAACACCCCCTGGACACGGATCCCTTCAGACAGAAGTTCAAAATACGCCCCCTAGACAAAGCTTTCCCATAGGCGGATTGAGGCCCCAAAACTACCCCCTGGACAAAGGTTCAAAATACCCCCCACCCCCCTGGACAAAATTTTACCCTTCCATAGGTGTATTGAGGCACCAAAACACCCCGTGGACACGGATCCCTTCGGACAAAAGTTCAAAATACGCCCCCTAGACAAAGCTTTCATAGGCGGATTGAGGCCCCAAAACTACCCCTTGGACAAAGGTTCAAAATACACACCCTGGACAAAATTGTACCCTTCCATAGGCGGATTGAGGCCCTAAAACTACCCCCTGGACACGGACCCCCCCGGACAAAAGTTCAAAATACCCAACCACCCCTGGACCACAGACCTAATAAACGTTTTTTATTAATATCACCCAACCTAGTGCATAAAATACACGTCTACGAACGGCCAGACGATTTTTTTTATATGTGACATTTCTCCGCCGTCTAGGGTGCATCTATAAACGTCCGTATGTAAAAAAGGCACACAAAGACGTAAATAAATGAGACTACATGGACTATCACCCCACCCACCTGTTGAACGTGTCCATGACCATTTCTTCCATCTCCGTCAGCATTTTCAGTTGTGTTTCTGACATGTCCGTCATTCTGTTACGCCTTTGGTTAGTTGTATTATATCAGTCTTATCCTGTCTTATTCCAAGGCTTGCACCATTTATATACAGCAGTGCAGGCAATAAGGCTTGTTTACATTTATGTACATTGCCATTGGAACGGCGTTGTGATGTCGTAAGAATCACTTAAGTGTGATAAATATAAGAAGTTTATTTTAGGCAGGCCATAGTTTCCCAGTTTCAGGTTACACGATTAATTATCCATGTTTTTATTTTAATTTTTTTTCAGATTATTTTCTGCTAGATAGACAGGCCTGCTAAAACTGAAATTTTATCTAAGAAATCCTTTTTTAAAAATTAAAGATTTTAAGCGCGCAAAGAACATTTTTGAAAGGAAATTTGAGTGTGCGACTGTGTTTTTTGCACTTATTTTTTGTAAATTTTCATCTCAACTACATGCTCAACATGCACACAGCTAGTTTTTTTTAGGAAGGACTTTGTAATTAGATCATTAAATTAGAAAGACTCGGTTTAATTTAAACCATATTTTTTTTTTAATTTCAAATTTTGACAACAGTTATTATAATCCAAAGAGTAAAGTTTATTTTGATAATAACAAAAAGGTTATTGGTAAAATGAAAGACGAAGCTTGTGGCGCAATAATCGTAGAGTTTGTTGGATCAAAGAGTAAATCATACTCTTACATTTTGGCTGATAAAACTGAAACGAAAAAATGCAAAGGTATCAAAAAATGTGTTGTCAAAAAAAGGATAACACATGATAACACATGATAACACAGATAACACATGATAACACATATAACACATGATAACTACAAAACTATTTTATTCACAGCAATGGAGGCTCACTCCTTTTCTTTTTTTTGTTATGAAAGTGCAAATATTCTGTAAGATATTCCGAAATGCAAATACAAGTCTTCATAGCTCTTAAACAAATTATAATCATCGCACGTGGCAGCAGCTATTATAGTGATACCACATCATCGCATGTGGCAGCAGCTATTATAGTGATACCACACAGAAGAAGTCGCTAGTTCCTCACACGTGTTGTTTCAATAACGCTGACCAATTAAAGAAGCAGTAGATATATTGCTGCTATTGCACATGTTATGTCACTCGCAGACATATTAATATAGGCAGTATCGAGTATACATATATACTTACTCCCTGATATAGGTATGTGTGTCACTGAAGGAACTACTTATGCCCTTAGATGTTAATAGTATATTCAGAGTCAGTGCATTACACTGATAACTCTCTTGTAAATACCCTCCTTTGCATCACTGACTAGCAGGGCCCGTATGTATTCATGAAGCAACTTAGTAGTATAGAAAGGGTGGGGGGGGGGGGGGGGTACCAGCGCAGTTTTTATGCCAGGGGGGTACTCAAGCGTAACTCTCATTTACACCACCAAGATCTAAATGTAAGTCACGCCTAAATCAACACAAACATATTTCAACAGTTTTCTCAAGCAACCCCGCTCTGGAAAACTCCACCCCGTGCCCCCACCCCCTCCCCCTTTCTACACTACTAATCAATCCGGTTTGCCATTTTAATAACATAACATTTGCAACTCGTTAGGAGAGCGCAATTTTATTTTATGTCTACTTTCGTCGAATCTACTTTCGGCGAAGTTTTTCAATAGCATTTGCAACTCGTCAAGCAAAGTCAGACGGAACCGGGCAGTAGTCTTCATCATCGCTCTGCATATCATTTTTTACCATGGAGTATTTTATTTTCCTACACTTTGCTATGTTGTATTTCAGTTCAAGAAGCTCTTCTCTGTTTCCAGCTAGCTCACGTTCATAATTATCCATTTCAACCAGCAATCGTCTTTTTTTAGTGTCCATAAAATCATCACGAACTACTTCATATTCTACTTGGAGTTGCCTGCTTCTCATCAATTCTCTTCTATATTTATCTTTTAAATTGTTAAGTTTTCTGCAAACCTTTTCTAATCTTTCTTGTCCCATTATATAATAATATTATATGTTATTATTTTTAAGCCCTTATTTAATATTTTCAATATCCTTAAATGAGACCCAACTATTGAAATCCTCATTGTAACCCTTCCATTTAATCAACGCTTGTTTCTTTTTATAATCACGCCGTATTACTTTTTCAATCCTAAATATTTCTTGCTTTGCTTTTATCATTTCTAATTCATAAAAGCTTCCATCAATGTTTTCGTTGTTTAAATCTTTTATTTTGTATGTCACTGGATTTGTGTTTTGAATTTCATCAACAACAAATATTTCTTCAGTCCAATTTGGGGTATAACCTTTCTCAAACGTTCTTTTATATTTGCTGATTCTAACATTATCCCCAATTTTAAACTTTGGCTTAATTTGATTACTTCTCATTTTTCCATACAAGTTGAAATATACCATTCCTTTATTTTTCTCATCACTAGCTTCAGTTGGTGTCATTTTAATACTCCGATGTTTTTAATTATTATACTTATCAACCATCGCCTGAAGCACGTCTAAATACGTATTTGTATTGTTAGCTGTAAAATATTTCCACATCTTTTCTTTTAATGTTCTGTTAAATCGTTAAATTACTACAGCTTTTCCAAAATTAAACGTGTGATACATTTCGATATTATTATCATCAAGAAATTGCTTAAACGTTTTGTTGTAAAATTCCACACCTTGATCAACCCACAACAATTTACACTGTCTTCCTGTACTCATTATTTGTTGGAACGCTTTAGTAATTTCTAAACCAGTTTTATTTGGAACGGGTATAGCCCAAGCAAATTTACTAAATAAATCAATAACAGTAAGCAAATATTTAGTACCTTTATTATACTTTGAAAACGATTGCATATCAACCAAATCAGCAGACCATATTTTATCAATTTCAATAACAATCACACGGCGTTGAGTGAACTTTCTTCGTATAGGTTTATGAAGTTCATCTGCTTACTTGTCAGTCCATTTCAACGCCTTTTCTAGTTTTTTGAGTTTCCAATACCAAGTTTATATTTTGTACTAATGACTGGTTTTACTATCAAATTCTTAGCAATCTTTTCTCCGATAGTTTTAGACTTACTAGATTTCAAACCAGCAAGCATGTTTTTGTCACACGTTGATTTATTACTAGGATTTTCGTCATAGCAATAATCATGATCTTTACAAACAGCATCCAATTCATTTACCGGTTCTCCGCTATCAAGTGGATTACCAGGACCGCAATATTTATAACCAGGAAGTGTTAGCCCTTTTTTGGGCAGCAAAGGGAGCAAAGCTTCTCTACACTATATACAACCTTACCACATCACCTTATTAAAGACAAGCTAATTTCTCTTATTCAAAAAACATTTGCTAGAGAAAATACTACATTTTTGGCATGTAATAATATAAAAGCATTTTTTACTAACGGCAGTTTTGACAATTATACTATGTGGACTTGCTATGAAGTTTGTGAAGCACTCATCTTCCTATTAGATAATATTTTCGTCAGGTATGGAACCACCATTTATAGACAAATTGTTGGTATCCCTATGGGTACGAACTGTGCACCACTTGTCGCAGATTTGTTCTTATTTTGCTATGAAAGGGATTTCATGTTGAGTCTTTCACCAGATACCCAGGCAGATGTTATTGAAGCCTTTAATGATACCTCTCGGTATCTGGATGACATATTGAACATTGACAACCCTTTCTTTCCAACTATGGTTAATTATATTTATCCAAAAGAACTTCAGCTTAACAAATCTAATATATCTGATAATAACGCTTCTTTTCTTGATTTAGATCTCTCTATTGAAAATGGTAAAATAATTAGCAAAATCTATGACAAGAGAGATGATTTTAATTTTGACATTGTTAATTATCCCCACTTGGATGGGGATGTTCCAAGAGCAACTTCTTATGGGGTATATGTGTCTCAACTTATTCGTTTTTCTAGAGCTTGTACTCGAGTTGAGGACTTTAATATTCGTAATCTTTGTATAACTAAAAAGTTACTCAATCAGGGTTACCGTTACCATAAACTTCGTGAAACCTTTGCACAATTGTATTATCGTAACCCTGATCTTCTTTCCAAATATAAAAGTAATTTAAGGACTCTTCTGCGACAAGGACTATCACAACCTGACTTCTATGGTGATGTGATTTATAAACTTCGTAAGATTCTAGGTCATGATCACTTTCATACTATCTTTGTTAAACTTGTTAAAAAGTTTATCAAAAGAGGTTATGACCCTATCATTTTGCAACGTACTGCATGCTTGGTGGTGGACCCTTTTACAGTTGGCCACTATGCTTTCCTCTTTAATTGTACGATGACCAAACAGGCTGTGGACCCTATGATGACGCCTACCTAAAGCCCATTGGGACGGTGGCGTTTGATGTTTGTCCATGATCTTTCTTGTCGTGCCCTTAATGGTTTATTCTCTTACTGCTCTGGCTTCTGCAAAGTCATTGAGTACCTTCATTGTGGCTTTCTAGGCTATTGTTTTTTTTGTATTATATTTACACGAGCATATTTGTGTTTTACTTATATTGCCTATTGATGCTGCCTTGTTGGTTAGAGATTAGATCATGGCGGGGATTTCTTTATTTACACTGTCCTGTTTTAATGGGATGACAGTAGGGTAAGTGTGAGGTTTGGTGCACCCTAGAACCGGTTTAAACCCCCAGTGGCCTACTTTGCCACTGACCGTTCCAAGGCGGTAGCCCTATTGTCAACCCTTTTTGTGTTTGTGATGTCGTTTGCATTTATTATTGCTTTTGCCTTCTTGTTTGTCTGTTTGCGTGTTTGTTTCTGTGTTTTGTGGTTTACTGTCCTCCTTGAATGCTACTTTCCCTGTCCGATCTTAAGTCCAGACTCTATTGTGCCCATCGCGTCAGGTATACCTTGACGTGTTCGTTGGCGGAGGGACTATAAACCTTAGAATTACACACACACACACCCCCTGTCCGATCTTTTTATATTTCCTTTATGAATATCAATATTTCCACCTTCTGTGTTTTTTTTTGTGTTTTTTTTGTTGTTGTTTTGTTGTTGTTTTTGTGTGTTTTTTTGGCCCACCTTCTCAACCCCTTTTATCTGCTCCTTTCTTTCGCCTCCCCTCACTCCGTCTTCCGCCAGCTCTGCTGTTGTCCCTCCTACTAGATGGTGATCTGTTCTGACATACTTTCTGCTGAAGCCTCGCTGTATATTCCGTTTCTGCGACGGGTTTGAACCCACGACCTTCCGCTTGTGGGCCCAGTGCTCTACCACTGGGCTATAGAGGCCTCCCCTTCTGTGTTTTTAACAAACTTTGTTTTAGTAATACCACAAGATGCACACGTTGCTCTTAACATTTTTCTACCATTTTTTGCTAAAACATACTGAGGATTAATATTTTCAGTAACCATCTTTTCTTTTATACAGTAACTCATATATAATATGATTAGATTAAACTTCGTTTGCAAAATATGATGTTATGATGTTTTCATTTTTTACTGGTTTGTACGGTTTTAATAATTTGTAAAGAATATCGTACGCACTATTTCCTTCTTGCAACTTTTTGATAAAGTACAAACAGAAATATCCACACAGAACACTTGTTTTATCTTGATATTGAATGGTGTTGTATTTTATATTAGGCATGTACGCTAAAACTTCTTTTGGCGGGCTCAAGCCAAACGGATCGAAGTAATAATTATCATAGTAACAAGTCCAGTGTGTGCCAGGTCCAATATAATCATCCAGATTAATAATGCCACATTCTTTTTCATTTTGTTTTGTTGGTAATTTATTCTTGCTAAACACTCCCCTAAAGTTCTGTATGCCTAGCTGCTTAACCCATTTTGTTATATCTAAGTTAGATATAGGTTCATTTTTAATTTATTTATTTTTTTATAAATGGGATACTTCTGTATGGCCAAATTTGTGAGTCTACTTGTAAACCATATCCTCTTCTATCTACTTGCAAACCTTTTCCAGTTAAACCACTAATAAGAGATCCAATCAATGGAATTCCTAATGATGCAAGCATTCCAAGAAATCCTCCGTCCTGCTGTTGTTTTTTAGTTAGTTTAACAGGGCAGCGACCTTTTGACTTTGCTATCTTCTTTCTTTGCGCAGCTGTTAATTTCTTTGATTTTAGAAGTGTTTGTTTTTTATCACTAGGAACAGTTGCTGTTACCTCTTGCTGTTTTTTATCACTGGGAACAGTTACCGTTTTATTACTAGAAGCACATGCCAGTACGTCTTGCAGTTGTTTGTTTGTTAGTTTAATAGTGCAGGAACCTTTTGACTTTGCTAATTTGCTTTTTGTGCAGCTGTTAATTTATTTGCTTTTAGAAGTGTTTGTTTTTTATCAGCAGGAACAGTTACCATTCCATTTCCAAATATTTTACCAATTCCAGTACTTGCCAGACCACTAAGTGCCCCTGTTGCTAAAGGCCCTAATATCTTTGGAGCAAATCTAGCAACTGTTGGTAAAATTGTTTTAGTTAGCAAACCAGCTAATGCGCCTAAAAAGCCTCCATTCTTGGACTGAGATCTCATTTGCGATTTTGATATATTTATGTCTAATCCCCGTCCGCCAGATTTAGCTTTGTTTATATTATTAATCTGAGTAGCTGTCAGTGACAAGGGGAAATTCCCAGTTAGTTGGTTATTTTTTAACCTGAGTGTTAATTCACTCCTATCCTCATAAGCCCTCGCTAAACTCTGTTTTTGTCCATCTGTTAAATTTACTGAATATATACGTAATTCATATATATTATAAGTTAGATTAAACTATTACCAATTCATTTCCAACAGTATCAATAACAACATCTTCCTCATATAGAACCAGAGTATAAGCTTTATAAGGAGCTCCTGGAGCTATATTTAATTTATATCTCAAATTCAGTTGTTTTGGATCAACACTGACCTCATTTCCCTTGTAACTTAAATCGAAATATATCATTCCGAAGAGATTTTTAAAATTACTCGTATTGAGTAAAGTTCCAATGTTTTTATCATTTTGTTTGTAAGAATAATTAATAACATCTCTGAATATTCTTATAATAGTATCATAACTGCATTCAGTTTCTGGATAATAAACTCCATTTCCAACTTCCAATCTGGCTGTTTGCAAATAAGAAGCAGCATCACCAGCATTTAGATGAAAAGTATCCAAAAGGAGAGGATTTCGCTCTTGGTGTGAACTCTTGTCTGACCTTTGCAAATACACAAACACATGTTTGGGATTTTTAACACCAGCCGTTATTCTAAATACGGATTCAGTTAGTTGAGAACTTCCGCTTTCTTGTATCATTTCACGGAGATAAGTCCATCGTATTGATGTCATATGATTTGTCATTACATAACTTAATCCATCTGAGTTAAATATCATTCTGGGTACCCACAAAACTAATTTATTAATAACTACTCGACCATCATCACCACTTGATTTGAAAATTAACACATTATCATTTGTCAGTTGCAAGCTAATTTGAATTTGACCAGGAGGAAGCATGTTTGTTTCCAAACCTCCAAAGAAGGAGTATTTGTTTAATGGAATTATAGAGTCAACTTTTTTATTAGTTATGATTAAAAGATGGCGATTAGTAAATCCCAGGTTATAACCAGCTTGATCATCTCGAGATTCTGCAGCAGCCGTATCATCTAAATAAAAGTATTCGTTTGTTCCGGTTGTCTTTACATAATCGTCAGAAATTTCAAGCAAGCTTTTGATATAAACAAATCTGTGAAGATTATTTCCATTGTAAACTATTTTTCCCTTTTGCTTTACTTGCATTTGATCAATCAATGAAGCTGCATCGTTAATTAAAGCAATTCTGTCAGCGTCTGCAAAAGCGGCTCCATCAGCAACTTTGTTTACTTGAAAACCGATTTCAAAATATGCGTTATACCAATCAAAGTAAGAACTTCTATCATTTATTGTAAACTGATAACCACTTTTCATTTGCCTGGTAGCATTTCCTGGTTGTGTTATGGGGGTATCTAACTGAATAGGTACATGTTCATATCTAGTATTATATTGATTACTTCAAAACATCTATGTATACTAGTAATTAGATTATTTTTTATTAATTAATCGATTAATTCTCACATGAATTCCTCTTCCGGAAAGTAATCTATTAATTTTTGTATTTACATCTTCTTCAATTATATCATCAGTCGCAACTTTAGCTATATCTTTTGCGGCAGCCTTTGTAAGTTCTTTTAGAATTATCTCGCCTTTTGGTTTAGGTTTAATAACTGAAACTAATTTATCAGCAGCCATTTTTCCTACTTCATCGCCAAGTTTTTTAGAACCGCTTTCTATGATTTGTTTACCAGCAGTTTCTAATGCTTTCTTGCCTGCTGTTTTCACAGACTCGCTGAATATCTTTGATCCGACTTTTGATAAAATGTCAAATATGCCAGCTCACGTTAATCGATCAACTTGAGTATATGTTCCCGTGCTAGTGTCATAAACTTTTTTTAAACATACCATATAACTTATATTACATTAATTCCTTCAAAACAAATCGAAATGATGTGTGGACACCATTAAGATTAATAATCTTACCAGAAAAATCGGTAATGTAAATATTAATACTGTTAATGATCGTTTTGTTTACTTCACAGAACCCGACTCTTATCGGTTCATCTTTGAAAGGATATGATCTCGTAAGATCAGCTGTACTTATTTCATAAATGACATCCCCGTATGATCCATCAACAATATAATTACTTATCAAATCACAGTGGATATACAATGTATCGATAGAATTTGTTATATTTGGTGTCACAGTTCCAAATTTAGTTTCCCTAATAACTGCATCTTTGTCAAACCCGATCAAGGCATGAAAGTTTGTTTCTTTTAAATCAAGCATGAAATTATTATGGATGGTAACCAAGCATTTGAAACTTGATAAATCAAACTCAATTTTTATCGGGACGGGCGAGTCATCAGTTAAATCATTGTTTGCAGTCAATGTTTCTTTTATGTAATTATCGATATCAGCATAACTGTAATTTCCATTTGTAAAAATAATACTTTTCCAATCTGTTCCATTGTGGTACCTTATCACTTTGTTATTAAAATCCTCACTAATATTATACCACGAGTAAGTCATGGAATTAATCTTATCGAGTCCAATACCATACTGTTTGTTCCTACCTAATATTAATGGTCTGTCAAACACAGTTGTAAAATTACTCGATGTATTTGAGCTATTAATTATTGACGCTTTCTCTGATGATAATACAATTTTTTGTTCCATATAATATAGGATGGATAAATTTTATTAATACTAATTATTACGGTATAATATACATTTTAAAACTAGATTTTTCAAAATTGAAAACTTGAGTAGTATTTACTTTTACGTTTGATCTAAACATAATATCATAAGATAGCTTGGCATATACTTCAAACGTTTCTTTTAATATTCGTTTGTCATTTACTATCACCGGATAAAAATTCTTAGTACCGTTTTCCAATGCTGAAAAAATAATAAAATTTTCTACATCTGCTCCCGTGTAAGTAAAATCTATTTCAAATACATAACGACCTTCTCTAAAAATTGTAAATGTAGTCAAACCATCTTTCGCTTGATAATATTCCAATCCACTTCTTGTACGTGGATTGGGTACAAAAGTAAAGGCATCAAGCAAAGAGTTTTGACGGGTTCTTTCAAGTGGTTTTTGAGTTGGATACGATACAAAAGTCGATCTCACCCTGTGACTGGAGTCCGCAAAGGCATCTTGTATAATGCTCATTCCATCATCTATTGTAGCTTCAAAAATTAGAATCCGACTTAAATGTTCTACTTTTTCTCTCAACTCATCAATTATACCAAGAATTGCTGTGTGTCGACTACCAGACTTTTGATTAAACTGTTTTAATGAAGCTATTTCACCATCAAAAGCTGTGTTTCTTTTTTCCTGGGCGGCTTTCAATTGCTTTGAAACATCATCAATAGCAGTCTCAAGTTTATCGGTGTTAACCAGTTTGCTTAGTGCAGTCTCAAGTTTATCAGTGTCGACCAGTTTGTTCAGAGCAGCCTCCAGCGACTTGCCGTCAACCATTTTCTTTTTAATATCTTCAAACTCTTTGTTGATATCAGCAACGTTGGTGTTTATCTGCTCATTTAATATTTTAATTTGAGTTATTTCGGTAGTAAAAGCAGTTCTCATTTGTTTTGAAAATCAGCAATAGCAGTTTCTAGTTCATTGTTATCAACCATTTGTGTATTGATTTCCCTGATCCGTGCATTAATATTTTGAACACCAGCTCTTATTTGTTTACTTAATTTCTTGTAGTTTTCACTATCTTCCAATCCATTTTTTTTCTTTTCTAGCTCTTTCAAAGCATCACCCAGAAGTTTTATTTCATCTTTTAATCCGTTTTGAATTTCAATCATTTTCTCACGGTTTGCTTGTAACTTTGTTTGTATCAGACTTAGTTTATCTTCAACACCTGTTGTCAAATTGTTCATCATGTCTGGAATTTTATCAATATCATAATCGCGTATGATTTTTGTTATTCTTCTTTGACAATATTGCCTTGTTACTGCATCATTTGCTTTTGTTGGATTACCAACATTGGTAATTTTATTATTATCCATGTTAAGCTCACTTCTCAAAACATTTTCCTGGTTTCTGCCTTTGTTAAGATAATTAACCAAATGTTTTTGTTTTACATACTCAGACAGCACAATACCAAAATTTGTAGTATGACACTGCCAGTAGTAACTTCCCCACCAAGATCATTAAAAGGTCCCATTATATATAATATGATTAGATTAAATTTCACCGTTGAAGTTACGCTTTATTAACTTCCTCGGACGATCAAGATACAAAAAGTCGTACTGCTTGTCAGACGCTTTTCTGTACTGCTCTTTGCTGACATCTTGTTCTTTGGAAAGCATGCCCAGCTCACGATTAACCGGAGTCGCGAAAAAGATGTAATGAGAACAGTTCAAACGAATGTCTTTGGGAGTTTTGTAATAAGATTGTGACAAGTAAATTACACAACAATTTTTATGTCTTCCCTGGATGAAATAATTAATAATATCGTTTTGATTACGCTCGCAAACATAATCATCAAAAATAGCTATTTTTTGAGCATCAGAATCTAAGGTACCCACAGGGATAATTTCATCATTCGAACATTCTAATATGTCTTCGACCGGGATTTTATTCTTTTTTGCTATCTTTTCAAGTTTTTGTGACAAGACCTGGTACTTGGACTGCTCCAAGTTTTTAGCAAACAAATAAATCTTGTCGTAATAAACTAAAGGTTTCAGCAACATATGAACTAGTGTGTTTGTCTTGCCAGATCCTGAATTACCGCAAATTAACATTCTAAAACAACAGTCTGGCATGAAGTTCCATATTTGTTTAAAATTACCGTTTTCTGTTTTCATATCATAGTTTTGAATTTGCATTATAATAATAGTCAGATAATATTAATATTATCTAAGTATTATTATATATGTCTAAAGTGTATTGTGGAATAAAACAAATCCCTCGCGGCAAACGCCTTGGAACAGAAGCAGAATGTTTTAAGGCTAATCAAGTTAGATATTACGAATTACAAAACGTAGTTAAGACTGCAGTTGAAAAAGCAGTTAAAAAGCAGTCAAGCCTGCAGTCACAAAAGCAGTTAAACCTGCAGTTACAAAAGTGGTTAAACCTGCAGTAACAAAAGCAGTTAAGAAAGCAGTTAAGCCTAGAGTTAAGAAAGCAGTTAAGCCTAGAGTTAAGAAAGCAGTTAAACCTAAAGCTGAACCCAAAGGCGAAAAACGCTGGGTAAAAGACATAACCCCTGAAGAATGGATTAAAATACAAAAAGATGAGGCAGCAGCCGAGGCAGCAGCCGTTCTCAAAGGAATAAAAGACATACCCCCGGGGAAACAGATTAAAATGCAAAAAGATGCGACGAGAGAGATGATAACATTAATGATGCAAGCAAGGCGTAAAAAATTAAACCGATCTTAAACTTATCTGATTTTATCTTATTTTAATCTAACCTTATATTATATATATGTCAAAAGCGTATTGTGGAATAAAACAAATCCCTCGCGGCAAACGCCTTGGAACAGAAGCAGAATGTTTTAAGGCTAATCAAGTTAGATATTACGGATTACAAAAGGTTAAGATGAATATTCCAGAACCTACAAAACAAAAAGATGCAGATCCTGCCTGGAGACCGGCAATGAAAAATCCAGGAAGTTTGTCGAAAACAGAAGAACGACCAAATACTATTTATTTGATAGGATTAGAAGCGGAGAGGAAGCATATAAATAAAATGTTAAGCAAATCTGAATTTCCTAGTGAGATAACACGTCTGGAAAAGAAGTTGGTTAAAATACAAAATGAGTCTGAAAAAGCACATGCAAATATTATCAGACTCATCAGAAAAAAATTAAAAGCAGTTAAACCTGCGGTTAAGAAAGTAGTTAAGCCTGCTACTAAAAAGAAAACAAAAACTGCATAATACTCGATTTAAGTTATCTTAACTTGGTTTAACTCATATCAACTTGTCTTAATTTAACTTATTTTAATCTAACCTTATATTATACATGTCTTTGTTAAAATGGAAAGAAATAGCAGAAAAAAAGCGAAAAGCGAGTGAGCTTGTCAAAGAATACGAGAATAAAGTTACTCAAAAAAGACTAGAAAAAGGAGCTAGTCGTGATTTGTACAAAGAAATATTTAAACCTGTAACTAGCGAAATAAAAAGTCAGTCAGAACAGCTAACGAGCAGTTAGCTTCTCTTCCGAAAATAAGTCAGCAATTAGCCGCTCTTCCAGCAGCAATAGGCGAGGAAGTACAAGAACAAAAAACGTACCAGGGATTACCCCAGTTATTCGCTGAAGAACCAACTACTGCTAATCTAGATGCTGGAATCGATAAAGAAGTGATAAATCTACATGACTTGCCCTTACCATCGAGTGTAGTTAAAGATAATGACCAAGAACTTGCAGACACACTCGAACGGCTTAGTGATATTATCAAACAAAATGGTCGCGACAGGGCTACAGTCACTAAACATTTAAAAACTGTAAAGGATGCAACCGAGAAAGATCAATACAAACAAGTTCAAAGCACTTTGGTAAACGAGTCAAAAGCTTTAAAATATTATAAAAAAATAATTGATGCAATGCTTGTGCATAGTGAAGTCTTTTCAGGCAAAGGATTACAACAAAAAAGAAATTCCTACAAAATCGACAAAGATGGTCGCTATGGAATGTTGCAAATTGATTTACCTAAGCTTATTGGTTATCACAAACTTATTGCCAAACAAGGAGAAGCAGTTGTGTTAGATATGAAAGTAGATGATGATTTTATAGACTTGATAACAAAGCGTTACAACAATGGAAAAACTTATTCAAAGCTGTCTCAGAATGCTTTCAAGGAACTAACAGAATTATCTGATTTACCAATTCACAAGGGTTCTTCAAAGTTCAAAAAGATTTTAGGAGGTTGTGCAGATGTTGAAAATTACAATAATCTTAATGATTTGATGGATGATCTAGAGTTGGTATGTGGAAGCATCGAATCAGGAAATAATAGTCCGCAGCTGATAAATAAAGGTATTAGCATAATCGATGAATTATTAAAAATAGGTAAAATATCACCCAAAGAACACGAGCAACTATTTTCTAAATATTTTAATTAAATTATTGTCTAACTGTCATTATACATGAAAACCAAAGAAGATTTAATTGATTACTTGACGCGACTTGTAGCTGCATACAGACGCAGTTATAAATTGTGCGGTATTATAAACACAACGTTACAGATTACCAGCGGAATAATTGGTTGTGGTGCTCTCCTAGCATTAGTTCCAGCAATTCCTGTTTTCATAACTGTGGTTGGCGCAGTTCCTCCAGTAGTTGCTGTTTTAGTGAATAAAACAAGAATAGCAGAAAAAAAGACTTTGTTAAAAACACATCATAGGAGTTTTAAACAACTTCTATCATATGTCCAAACAACAACAGGACTAGAAAATGACGAAGAGGTAATTAGGATTACCTTCAATAAAATATTAGAGATTCAAAAGAATGATAACTGTACAGAACCTCTGGAAATGTATATGAAAAGATTCAAGTTAAACGATCATGGCATTAAGCCGTAATTCGACTTGTTTCCATATCCTATCGTACTTATCTCTGGTTGATTTTGTTTTAATCGGTTTTGTTTCTTTTTCTATTTTTAATATTTTAAATATTTTCTGAAAAATGTATTAAAATTTGATTGATCTTTTTCGACCTTCCAGCTTATCCAAAATCTTTACAATTTTGTAAAACAAATCCTCAAATCTTTGTCTATTTTTAGAAGACAAATCAAATGCTACCAAGTATTTATCTAAATGATACTTCCTGTGGTAAATAGTTTTCTTTTGGTTGTAGGTGCAACTTGTGATAAGATTATAACCATTGTGTGTGCCACAATTAAGACAAACACGCTCGTTATCGAAAACTTCACAAGTATCGTTACAATTCACACATGCGTGTGTACACTTGTAACACAGCTTGGCTCTGGTACAATATTTACAAAGCTTCTTTTTATTAGTTGTGTAAAATAAGATGCAATCTGTGCACACCCCAGGAGGATCAATAATATCTAAAACTCTTTCACAATATTTGCAATTCATTATATGATACTATAGCATCATATATTTAAATATAGGCTTAAAAAATATTATCTTATGTAATATTATAATGGAACAAGTAGAAATTGAAATCAATAACTTTAAAAAAGATCAAATAGCACATGCTCGAACAGTTGATTTTGAAGATGCCAGTAAATTAGATGCTGAGCTTTTAATTTTTTTCAACTTTCAAGATTTGACAGAAAGAATCATAACAATGGCAAAACAACTAAAACTGTCATGGAAAATAGAAAAAAGAGATATAAACAAACTATGTTCTTTGTGCAAACAACATATTTCAGAGGCAACCAGTTACCATCCAACTTTATACAAAGTTTCTTTTATTGCCCACTATAATGTTTTACTTGAACGAGGAATTAAACTTATTATGTATGGATAAATAAAAAAATAATATAATCTAACCAGGAAATAAATATTTTACTTCAAAATAATTAATTAATTAATTAATAGGGGCTTAAAGAAATAATCTCATGTAATATTATATAATGAGTATCCGAGAAATTGAAACATCCCCAAAACAGTATAGCAAGGTTTTTAAAGTAAATGTTGTCAGTAATGATCCGCTCAGACAACTACAAAAAACACAATCAAAAGTTGTGAACTTTCTTAAAAAAGAACTAAGAAAAACAGGTGGATTTAAATTAAGCGTTGATATAAAACTTACTTTTAAAAAAATAGTAAGTTTTGATATTATATACAAAACAGCTTACTTTGCCTCAAAGGCTGCAATAATATTAAATAAAAATCAAATATCAGAAGCATTAGACAAAGCACGAGAAGAAATTATAAATAGAATTGGAAATTGGCTTCAGCTGGGAAGTGGTTGGCAAATTGAATCAGTAGATGCACTCTATATAAATCGAATAAAGTATCAGCCTCTACGAGGTAGCTCTTATTTGGATTTACCAAAAGAACTTACTACTTCTAAAAAAGGATTGATCAATATAAAAAATGAAAAAGATTACGAATGCTTCAGATGGTGCCATTTGGCTTATGAATTTCCTGTTGAAAAAGATCTGCAAAGAATAACAAAGTATAAAAAGCATATTGATGATCTAAATTATGAAGGAATTACATTTCCTGTTACTATCAAACAAATCCCAAAAATAGAAAAACAAAACAACATTTGTTTTAACATATTTGGGTATGAAGATAATCAAGTATACCCGTTGCACATATCAAAAAATAAAGCAGAAAAAACATGTGATATGCTTTTAATCACCGAAGAAGAAAAAAATCAATACGTGTGGATAAAAGATTTTAACAGTTTGATGTATAATCAAACGGCACACAAGGAAAGAAAATGGTTTTGTAAAACATGCTTGCAGTGCTTTAAATTTAAAAGAGTTCTGGAAAAACATAAACCTGTTTGTCTTTCACTTAACGGAAAACAAGCAGTAGAGATGCCAAACAAAGATGAAAAAGTTAAGTTTAAAAACTACGACAGACAGCTAATGGTTCCGTTTGTTATAAATGCTGATTTTGAAGCAGTAACTGAAAGTATTTCTTCAGTATCGAACAATCCTAAAAAATCACACACGGAAGCATATCAAAAGCATACTGATTGCGGTTATGGATACAAGGTTGTTTGTTGTTATGATGATCAATATTCAAAACCAGTTGTAACGTATAGAGGACCTGATGCTGTTTACAAGTTTTTAGAAAAAATGATAGCAGAAGAAAAGTGGTGCAAGAAAACTATGAATGCAAACTTTAAAAAAGATCTAGTAATGTCGCAGAAAGAAGAAGCTAGATTCCAAAAATCTAAATCATAGCATATTTGCGGTAATGGATTTTCAATAACTCTTAAAAAAGATGACCCAAGCCGTACAGTAGCATATGAAAACTCTCTTAGAAAAGTCAGGGACTATTGTCATATAACTGTAAAGTACAGGGGAAACGCTCATGATATATGTAATATTAATTTCAGGTTGACTAGAAAAATACCTGTTGTGTTTCATAACTTGAGGGGATATGACTCTCACTTCATAATGCAACACATCGGAAAGTTTAAACAAAACATAAATTTTATACCAAATAACATGGAAAAGTATATGGCTTTCATGTTAGGAAAAAGTTTAGTATTTATTGATAGTTTTCAGTTTATGTCCCAATCATTAGATAATCTAGTAAAAAACGTTCCGTCGTTTCAATACATATCTCAAGAATATAGCGATAAAAAGCTAGACTTGCTAAAAAGAAAAGGCGTTTATCCTTATGATTACATGAACAGTTTTGAACGTTTCGAGGATACTAAGTTACCTGGCAAAGATAGCTTTTATTCTCAATTAAATGATGAGCACATTTCAGATGCGGATTACGATCATGCTACAAGCATATGGAAAACATTTAAGATTAAAAATATGGGAGAATATCATGATCTGTATCTCAAGACTGATGTGCTGCTGCTGACAGATGTTTTTGAAAACTTTAGAAAAATGTGCATTGAGTATTACAAATTAGATCCTTGCCATTACTTCAGTAGTCCTGGGTTAGCCTGGGATGCATGCCTCAAGATGACTGGTATTCAACTTGACTTAATAACTGATATTGACCAATATTTGTTTGTGGAAAAAGGATTAAGAGGTGGTACGAGTTATATTGCAAACAGATATTCACAGGCTAACAATAAATATATGAAAAACTATGACAAGAAAAAAGAAAGCAAGTACATCATATATCTTGATGCCAATAACTTGTACGGGTGGGCCATGTGTCAACCGTTACCTACTGGCAACTTCAAGTGGGTTGATAAGTTTGAAAAAGGAATATCAAATTACATTGTTGAGTGCGATATCGAGTATCCCGAAAAACTACATGACTCGCATAATGATTATCCTCTCGCCCCAGAAAGTTTAAATATAAAAGATGAGTGGTTGTCAGACTATTGTAAAAATTTAAAACAAAAGTTTAATCTAGGAAATTGTAGTGTTAATAAACTTGTTACGACGTTGAAAAATAAAGAAAAGTATGTCGTGCATTTTAGAAACTTAGAATTGTACAAAACGCTTGGATTAAAGGTGGCAAAACTATGGAAAACTTGAGAAAAAGAATTAATGTTAAATTGACTCACGATGAGGAGGTTCTTTTAAAACATGCGGCAAGACCTTCATTTATTTCTTGTAAAATGTTTAATGAAAATTTATTTGCTGTAAACAGAATAAAAGAACGATTAGTTTTAAATCGTCCTATTTATGTTGGCATGTGTATTTTAGACTTGTCAAAATATTTGATGTATGATTTCCATTACAACTATATCAAAAACAATTATGATAAAAAAGCTAAGTTATTATTTACTGATACCGATTCCTTGTGTTATGAAATAAAAACAAAAGATGTTTACGCAGACTTTTACAAGGATAAAGATTTGTTTGATAATTGTGATTATGA
The DNA here is from genome assembly GCA_037043455.1 of Cyrtodaria siliqua. Classification (NCBI taxonomy): domain Eukaryota; kingdom Metazoa; phylum Mollusca; class Bivalvia; order Adapedonta; family Hiatellidae; genus Cyrtodaria; species Cyrtodaria siliqua. The sequence goes on along the minus strand of JAWPHD010004330.1, from coordinate 85,338 downwards.
TCCAAAAAGTCAGTTTCATTTTAATGATAATAAAAAAGTTATTGGCAAGATGAAAGATGAAACGTGCAGAATACCTATTGTTGAATTTGTTGGGTTGCGAAGTAAACAATATTCGTATGTGCTAGATAATGAGGTTAGCGCAAAGAAATGCAAGGGTGTTAAAAAGTGTGTAGTTAAAAAACAGATAGCGCATGACGATTACAAAAAGATTTTGTTTACAGCAACAGAAGCTCATCATGAGATGAAAGTTATTAGATCACAAAAGCATAACATAAGCAGCTATGCAATAAATAAAAAAAGTTTATCAGCTTATGATGATAAACGGTACATATTAGATAATGGACAAGATACGCTAGAATACAAGTAAAATACTCAATGGTAAAAGATGATATGCAGAGCGATGATGAAGACTACTGCCCGGTTCCGTCTGACTTTGCTTGACGAGTTGCAAATGCTATTGAAAAACTTCGCCGAAAGTAGATTCGACGAAAGTTAGCTCTCCTAACGAGTTGCAAATGTTATGTTATTAAAATGGCAAACCGGATTGATTAGTAGTGTAGAAAGGGGGGCACGGGGTGGAGTTTTCCAGAGCGGGGTTGCTTGAGAAAACTGTTGAAATATGTTGGTGTTGATTTTAGCGTGACTTACATTTATATCTTGGTGGTGTTAATGAGAGTTACGCTTGAGTACCCCCCCTGGCATAAAAACTGCGCTGGTACCCCCCTTTCTATACTACTCAACTTAAGAAGAAAACACCACTTAAGTAAAAAATTAAGATTTTTACATATTCTTAAATACCCTTTTTAACCTCTCAGGGATACTACAAACGATTTATTTTAAGATGCATATTAAAAATAGCTGTATCTTTTATCTATCCATAACCTTATTAGCAACATTAAGAAAACTTTTAAAACGATAGAAAATGGTGTTTAAAAAAATGATAAAGTGTGACAAGATAAGCTATTGCTAAGAAGCTTTATGAATACGGACCCAGGGTTCTGCGACTAGGGAGCGTAACATGACCAGTGCAAATTGAGACGAGCACAGAAAACGTTTGAAAGAATATATATAGACTTATTTATCAACTGTGTTTATAAAACATATGTTAAATACGACATAGTTCTAATATATATTCATGTAAACTTTAAAAATATAAAAAGCAATGGAAAGAATAATAAAAAATAACTTGTCAAAATACGTTGTGACACAAATGGAATATGTATGACTACATGTCGTTACACAAGTGGAATGTGTGAATACACGTTGTTACACAAGTAGAATGTATGACTACACGTTGTCACACAAGTGGAATGTATGGCTACACGTTGTGACATAAATGGAATATGTATGGCTACACGTGTTACACAAGTCGAATGTATGACTACACGTCGTTACACAAGTGGAATGTATGGCTACACGTCGTTACACAAGTGGAATGTATGACTACACGTTGTTACACAATTGGAATGTATGGCTACACGTTGTGAAATAAATGGAATATGTATGGCTACACGTTATGACATAAATGGAATATGTATGACTATACGTGTTACACAAGTCGAATGTATGACTACACGTCGTTACACAAGTGGAATGTATGGCTACACGTCGTTACACAAGTGGAATGTATGACTACACGTTGTTACACAATTGGAATGTATGGCTACACGTTGTGAAATAAATGGAATATGTATGGCTACACGTTATGACATAAATGGAATATGTATGACTATACGGCGTTACACAAGTTTTATGTATGACTACACATTGTTGTTACACAATTGGAATGTATGGCTACAAGTAGTGACATAAATGGAATATGTATGGATACACGTTGTGACACAAGTGGAATGTATGGCTACACGTCGTTACACAAGTGGAATGTATGGCTACACGTTGTTACACAAGTGGAATGTATGGCTACACGTCGTTACACAAGTGTAATGTATGGCTACACGTCGTGACACAAGTCGAATGTATGACTACACGTCGTGACACAAGTGAAATGTATGACACAAATGGAATGTATGACTACACGTTGTTATACAAGTGGAATGTATGGCTACACGTTGTTACACAAGTGGAATGTATGACTCACGTCGTGACAAAAGTGGAATGTATGGCTCCACGTCGTTAATCAAGTGGAATGTATAACTACACGTTGTTACACAAGTGGAATGTATGGCTACACGTTGTGACATAAATGGAATATGTATGGCTACACGGTGTGACACAAGTGGAATGTATGGCTACACGTCGTTACACAAGTGGAATGTATGACTACACGTTGTTACACAAGTGTAATGTATGGCTACACGTTGTGACACAAATGGAATATGTATGGCTACACGTTGTGACACAAGTGGAATGTATGGCTATACGTTGTGACACAAGTGGAATGTATGGCTACACGTCGTTACACAAGTGGAATGTATGACTACACGTTCTTACACAAGTGGAATGTATGACTACACGTTGTTACACAAATGGAATATGTATGACTACACGTTGTGACACAAGTGGAATGTATGGTTACACGTCGTTACACAAGTGGAATGTATTACTACACGTTGTTACACAAGTGGAATGTATGGCTACACGTTGTGACACAAATGGAATATGTATGACTACACGTCGTTACACAAGTGGAATGTGTGAATACACGTTGTTACACAAGTGGAATGTATGACTACACGTTGTCACACAAGTGGAATGTATGGCTACACGTTGTGACATAAATGGAATATGTATGGCTTCACGTGTTACACAAGTCGAATGTATGACTACACGTCGTTACACAAGTGGAATGTATGGCTACACAAGTGGAATGTATGACTACACGTTGTTACACAATTGGAATGTATGGCTACACGTTGTGAAATAAATGGAATATGTATGGCTACACGTTATGACATAAATGGAATATGTATGACTATACGTCGTTACACAAGTTTAATGTATGACTACACATTGTTGTTACACAATTGGAATGTATGGCTACAAGTAGTGACATAAATGGAATATGTATGGATACACGTTGTGACACAAGTGGAATGTATGGCTACACGTCGTTACACAAGTGGAATGTATGGCTACACGTTGTTACACAAGTGGAATGTATGGCTACACGTCGTTACACAAGTGTAATGTATGGCTACACGTCGTGACACAAGTGGAATGTATGACTACACGTCGTGACACAAGTGGAATGTATGGCTACACGTCGTGACACAAGTCGAGTGTATGACTACACGTCGTGACACAAGTGAAATGTATGACACAAATGGAATGTATGACTAAACGTTGTTATACAAGTGGAATGTATGGCTACACGTTGTTACACAAGTGGAATGTATGACTCACGTCGTGACAAAAGTGGAATGTATGGCTCCACGTCGTTACACAAGTGGAATGTATAACTACACGTTGTTACACAAGTGGAATGTATGGCTACACGTTGTGACATAAATGGAATATGTATGGCTACACGTTGTGACACAAGTGGAATGTATGGCTACACGTCGTTACACAAGTGGAATGTATGACTACATGTTATTACACAAGTGTAATGTATGGCTACACGTTGTGACATAAATGGAATATGTATGGCTACACGTTGTGACACAAGTGGAATGTATGGCTATACGTTGTGACACAAGTGGAATGTATGGCTACACGTCGTTACACAAGTGGAATGTATGACTACACGTTCTAACACAAGTGGAATGTATGGCTACACGTTGTTACACAAATGGAATATGTATGACTACACGTTGTGACACAAGTGGAATGTATGGTTACACGTCGTTACACAAGTGGAATGTATGACTACACGTTGTTACACAAGTGGAATGTATGGCTACACGTTGTGACACAAATGGAATATGTATGGCTACACGTCGTGACACAAGTGGAATGTATGGCTACACGTCGTTACACAAGTGGAATGTATGACTACACGTTGTTACGCAAGTGGAATGTATGGCTACACGTTGTGACATAAATGGAATATGTATGGCTACACGTTGTTACACAAGTGGATTGTATGGCTACACGTTGTGACATAAGAATATGTATGGCTACACGTTGTTACACAAGTGGAATGTATGGCTACACGTTGTTACACAAGTGGAATGTATGGCTACCCGGTGTGACACAAGTGGAATGTATGGCTACACATTGTGACATAAATTGAATATGTATGAATACACGTTGCTGCTACACGTTGCTGCACAAGGGGAATGTATGACTAACGTTGTTACACAAGTGGAATGTATGGCTACACGTTGTTACACATTTGGAATGTATGGCTCCACGTTGTAACACAAATGGAATATGTTTGCTGCACGTTGTATCACAAGTGGAATGTATTACTAAAATTTGTTACGCGATATGAATATGTATTGTTACCAGTTGTTACACAAGTGAAATGTATGGCTAAACGTTGTTACACAATTGGATTGTACGCATACACGCTGTTTCTTAAATGGAATATGTATGGCTACACGTCGTTACACAAGTGGAATGTATGACTACACGTTGTGACACAAGCGGAATGTGTGACTACACGTTGTGACACAAGTGGAATGTGTGACTACACGTTGTGACACAAGTGGAATGTATGGCTACACGCTGTTTCATAAATGGAATTTGTATGGCTACACGTTGTGACACAAATGGAATATATGGCTACACGTTGTTACACAACTGGAATGTATGGCTACACGTTGTTACACAAGTGGAGTATGTTCGCTACACGTTGTAAAATATGTGGAATATGTATAACTATAAGCTGTTACACTAGTGAAATATGTATGGCTCCACTTTGTAACACAAATGGAATATGTTTGTTACACGTTATAACACAGGTGGAATGTATGACTAACCGTTGTTACGCGAAATGAATATGTATTGTTACCAGTTGTTACAGAACTACAAGCTGTTCCACAAGTGGAATATTTATAGCTACACGTTGTAACACAAATTGGATATATTTGCTATACGTTGCAACACAAGTGGAATATGTATGAATCCAAACTGTTGCATAAGTGGAATATTTATAGCTACACATTGTAACACAAATTGAGTATGTATGGCTACACGTTGTAACACAAATGGTATGTATGGCTACATGTTTTGACACAAGTGGAATATGTATGACTACACGTTGTAACACAAGTGGCATGTGTATGGCTACACGTGTTACACAAGTGGAATATATATGACTACCAGTCGGTGCATTCGGTATGCTCGTGTAGTTCTATAGAACGACAACCCGTGTACAACTATTGAACGTAATCTGCATAAATATGTGGACCTAGGTACAAACAAACAAGTTCGACTTATATGGCTACACGTTGTCAATGGATGGTGCCCGCTCGTCTTAAACTTGGCAACACTAGTTATTGTGCATTGAAGAAATGTAAGAATTTGATTCCTGGACATTTAAGAAATAGATAGTTGTTTACCATCACGTATAATTAGATGGCTTAGGGAGTTAAACTTGACAACTATTTTCACAAGTTACGTTACGTTTTACGATGTGAAAGAATTGCAAATAAAACAACAAACACTTATCTTTTACACTATAATTTTAATCAAAACGATTGATTGGTCAACATGTTCACGTGTCCAATAACCTAATTAGTTATCAACAGTATTGTGCAAACGGCGTCGAGAAACCACGTTTCCAAATCTCATAATGTATATTGTACCATAGCTCTAATTGTTTTCCTTTGTTCTTGCTTATGATATAATTTTCATAAACCTGAATGTCTGAGCCTAATCCGTGTTAAAACTGCCGGTATATTTCAGCCTTGCTATAAATGACAGATTCGGCAGTTATACCATGGTCTATCCAATTTTATTTTGTAAAGGGCGTTCCGTTGCGAGTTAGATATGTAAAACACGACTACCCATTACCAAAACAGCAATCCTTGACATTGGATTTGCCCAATAATAGACAAAGGCGATTCGCTGCAATAATCAAAACATGGGTCATGCTCATGCCGCGTGGTAATGCTATTTCTTGATTTCATCGAGCTGTTATTTTTATTGAAAATGGTAACGCCCTAAAACTTCTTGCACACGCGTAGTTGGATAAATGGCTATGGTACAAAACAAGTATAGTATATTTTTCTCGTATGCGATTTATACTGCACTCTCGGGCTTGAGAAGCAGTATAAATCGCATATACTCGAAAAATTATGCTATAAGTAATACATATAATTATTCTCTCAAATAAACGCCCATGCTTTGACACAAGTCCATCCCTAACTATTTTGGAAACAACTGGCTATGTTTGAAGTCAAAAGTAATAAACAGCAAACACTACTGACGGTGGTAAATGTCGCTGAAAAATAAAACATTGAAGCACTTTACCTAACTCCAGCTATAATTTTCACCACCAAATTTAATGACCACGCAATAGATGTCGTTTAAAGCAATTCTAAAAACAGCACAAAAAAAGTGAATGATAACCAAAAATATAAACATCAAACTAGACTCTAAACCTAGGTTGCAATGGTTGTTTCAAATATCCAAGCAGGTACTGCGATTCCTGGGTTCTTCGTTGTCCGAGACATAGCCGAGGACTCCCAATTTGCTAATGCAAATAAGGCAATCTTCGTGGTGGTGTGTGTATTTTTCATGCATGCAAATATGTTTAACATAACAAATAACAAATGTGTTTAATAATGAGGGTTAAGTTCATTCTTCGTGAACGTTATCGGCATAAGTATCACCCAGCTCACTACGTTTTTTCTTTCTTAAAATATAGTGACTTTGAATAAGATCCTCTATATATATCACGTTTGAAACACCAGCGTTACAATTACAAATGATTACTGTCTATATTTATGTTGTAATTAAGCCATATAACACAGTAGTATGACACGACGGTACATACATAGGTACAATATCTACCAAGAGTTGTCGTTCCTTGCATCCTTAGGTATCCTAATTTAAACTTGTTTTGAATATTCGTATTTCTTTTTTTCCAGACTTACAGCAACTTATAAGTCATTGCAAATATCCGGATCTCCGTTTCTCCCTGTCTTCAATTCACACAGTAATTTTTTCTTGCAGTCGCCTTTACACGTGTCGCATGTATTTGGTGCTGATTTTTGGTTGTGCCTATAAAGAGATAATGTGTTACAGTAATAAATTACTTTTAAGAAAAGGCGGCGTGTGTTTACATTTGTGGCTTAAATATCACAGGCGTTCACAATAATGATAATGTATAAACATCAGTCTGCCTTGACACACACATATATGATTAGGTATAAACACCAGTCTGCCTTGACACACACACACACACATGTATGCTTACGTATGAACACCAGTCTGCCTTGAAACACACATGTATGCTTAGGTATGAACACCAGTTTACCTCGACACACGCATGTATGATTAGGTTTGAACACCAGTCTGCCTTGACACACACGCATGTATGACTATGTATGAACACCAGTCTGCTTTGACACACACATGTGTGATTAGGTATGAACACCAGTCCACACACATTAATGGATTAGGTATAAACACCAGTCTTCATTGACTCACACATTTAGAATAAATACCAACCTTTTATCAACCTTACTGACTTTTGTTTTCTACCCGTCCGACTTTCATTGAACGCTGTGTACCATGTTCAGGAATTTTGAGACAGTCAGTGTTTGCAAGTGTTAACTAATGTTCTTCAATTTCAAAGTATGTGCTTATTATAAATTATTTTAGCAATACAATTTAGCACCCATATACTTTACTGGTGCGTTTTCATTGACCGCCAGTATAACATGGATTTTAATAAAATGACAAATGACCATGTACCTCGATTTGTATTGTGTAATCATGTGAACGTAATATTTATATATTCGACTGCCATCTGGAATTTGGCTTTCGAGAGCTTACGAAATGTTCAATGTAAGTTTAACATATTTTATTTCAAATTTGTATAACAATACACATCCCATGTGTACCATGTGTACACTAGAAACAAAAGAATCTGAACGAAACATGAACGTTGCTATCCAGTATTAAAAGTAGAAAGCGAATGAAAACCCAGGTTAACCCCAGTAGCATCTGGAAAATAAGAAGAGCACCTGCAGAAGGTCTGGAACAGCGTGTCATCATGCTTCATTCTGTAAATAAGGTCATTCCAGTCCTTCGGAAATAGAGATGATAAACCATATTCTTCCTAGAAAAATACAAATATTAAATTGTAATATTAAATTAAACGGCTAACGTATTAAAAAGATAATTTACATTTTGACTCGACATCAATAAAGTTGTATTGCTCTACATTGGCTGCCAAGTATTTGGATGTCATGAGCATTAGGACGCAACATGCTCTATACTGGGTGCCAGGTATTTGAATGTCGTGGACATTGGAATGACAACATGCTCTACATTGGCTGCCAAGCATTTGGATGTCATGAGCATTAGGACGCAACATGCTCTATGCTGGGTGCCGGGTATTTGGATGTCGTGGACATTGGAATGACAACATGCTCTACATTGGCTGCCAAATATTTGGATGTCATGAGCATTAGGACGCAACATGCTCTACACAGGGTGCCCGGTATTTGGATGTCGTGGACATTGGAATGACAACATGCTCTACATTGGCTGCCAAGTATTTGGATGTCATGAGCATTAGGACGCAACATGCTCTACACTGGGTGCCGGGTATTTGAATGTCGTGGACATTGGAATGACAACATGCTCTACATTGGCTGCCAAGTATTTGGATGTCATGAGCATTAGGACGCAACATGCGATGCCAGGTATTTGAATGGCATGGACATTGAACGACAACACTGGATGCCAGACGTTTGGATGTCATAAACATTAGGACGACAACATGCTCTACATTGCCTCCCAGGTATTTTGATGTCATGGACATTAGGATGACAACATGCTCTACATTGCCTCCCAGATATTTGGATGGCATGGACATTAGGATGACAACATGCTCTACATTGCCTCCCAGATATTTGGATGTCATGGACATTAGGATGACGATGTGCGCTACATTGCCTCCCAGGTATGTGGATGTCATGGACATTAGGATGACAACATGCTCTACATTGCCTCCCAGATATTTGGATGTCATGGACATTAGGATGACAACATGGTCTACATTGCCTCCCAGATATTTGGATGTCATGGACATTAGGATGACGATGTGCTCTACATTGCCTCCCAGGTATTTGGTTGTCATGGACATTAGGATGACAACATGGTCTACATTGCCTCCCAGATATTTGGATGTCATGGACATTAGGATGACAATGTGCTCTACATTGCCTCCCAGATATTTGGATGTCATGGACATTAGGATGCCAATGTGCTCTACATTGCCTCCCAGGTATTTGGATGTCATGGACATTAGGATGAAAACGTGCTCTACATTGCCTTCCAGATATTTGGATGTCATGGACATTAGGATGACAATGTGCTCTATATTGCCTCCCAGGTATTTATTTGGATGTCATGAACATTAGGACGACAACATGCTCTATATTGCCTCCCAGATATTTGGATGTCATGGACATTAGTATGACAACATGCTCTACTTGGCTGCCAGGTATCTGAATGGCATGAACATTAGGACGACAACATGCTCTACATTGCCTCCCATGTATTTAGATGGCATGCAATAGGACGGCAACATGCTCTATATTGGATGCTAGGTATTTGGATGTCATGAACATTAGGACGACAACATGCTCTACATTGCCTCCCAGGTATTTGGATGTCATGAACAATAGGACAGCAATGTGATCTACATTGGTGCCAGGTATGTGAATGCCATGTACATACTGACGGCAACATGCTCTATATTGGGTGCCAGGTATTTGGATGTCATGTACAACATTAAGACGATAGCATGATCTACACTGGGTGCCAGACATTTGAATGCCATGGACATTGGGACGACAACATGCTCTACATTGACTGCCAGGTATTTGAATGCCATGAACATTAGGTTCTAGGACAGCAAGATGGTCTATATTGGCTGCCAGGTATATGAATGGTCATGAACATTAAGACAGCAACACGCTCTGCATTGTCTGCCAAGTATTATCATGAACATTAGGATGCGCCAACATGCTTTAAATTGGGTGTCAGGTATCTGAATAGCATGATAATGAGAACGAAAACATGCTCTACACTGACTTTCAGGTATTTGAATGTCATGAACATTAAGACGCGTCAGCATGTTCTACAATGGGTGTCAGGTATCTGAATGGCATGAACATGAGGACGACAACATGCTCTTAATTGGCTGCAGGTTTCTGAATGGCATGAACATTAGGACGACAAAATGCTCTACATTAGCTGTCAGGTATCTGAACGTCATGAACATTAGGACAACAACATGCTTTACTCTGGCTGCATTGGTGCAGAGTAACAGAACTTCTGGTCGCCATTCTGAAAGTGCCTGCTTTTGGAGTACCATATATGATCATCTCTTATTACTGCCAAATCGCTATCACGTGACACTTGACTGAAAACAATGACGGAAAACAACAATAATTGAGTAAATTTAATGTTTGACTTCGTCTAAAAAAGCCAGCCGTTACAACTTTAGCAGGATAAATACAACACCTATTAATATTATAAGATGTTAAATTTTGTTTTTCGTTACAAACATTTTTCTTCATGACTAACACTCTATTCCAAACAACAACATTCTTCAATAAACAACTTGGGTCTGTCTACCTTTGTTCAGTTCTTATTACATATTCACAATAATAATACTGCTTTAAAGAAACTAATCCGCCAAATAACGGCAAAATCGTTTATCAAAACTCTAGCCAGGTATTCAGGATCGGGCTTGACCCCTACTTCATTTATTCGTTACGTCTTTAAGATGTTCGACTGTTATTAATGTACTGGCAACGCTCCAGTTCTGATGGTTGGCCTCGCTGGTTCAAGCCGTTTGTATTGTGTTTATAGAGTTTGGATTCACAAAATATGTAAGTTATATATACCTCGTTGTCAGTAGGTTTAGAAATGATGTATATATATTGTAAAAGTTGGACGTTGTTGACGGGATAGGGACTCTAGGACAGGGCATACTCCCCTGCTACATATTGCAGCAACCTTTGTACTCATGATACTCTACCTTTGCACTGTATTCCTTCTGCCAGATTACGTTTCCACTCAGGTTGGCCTCAGTCAGATTTAGGTAATAGTTAGTGTAATCTTGCACTCTCTGAAATATCATTGCAACATTTAAAATATATTGGAATTACTGCGTGATGTTGATTTCATAGTTCTAAGAAAAAATGGTCAAAACAAACAAAAAAGAATCTTGCCGTATATATATACTCTGTAAAAAAAGTTTTGGACCATGGCAGTGTTCGAACCCGTACAATGATCGCTGAACCATGACATTCGACCATAACCCTTATTATCTCAGTTGATAATTCACAATAGATCAACAATCAACAATAATTATCGTTTACAATGAAAGTTTGCGAAAAAAAAAAAATCTTTTTATTGGTTACTCGAATGTGTCCCTAACTGTTACTTTGTATGGACATTGCAACATTTTTTACAGACCTTTGTGTGTTAGCGATATTTTTTTTAAATCAAATCTTGTTTGGAATTTAAGGTTTCTGGTACCAAATTAACCGGGTAGGGTAGACCTTGGTTACTAAAAAAAGATACTTAAATTCTGTCCACTAGTTTTATTTTTATATGACTATATACCCTGGTCCAAAACTTTTTTTACCGAGTATATATATATTGTTCGGCGGCTATGCACAATGCACAGTGGTCAATCAAAATCCATCTCGGACAAATCAGAGCAATTTGATTATAATGCGACTTATTGTCTATACATTCCGACAGCAACTGAAGGACGGAACTATCTACGTACCGGCGGAAGATCAGTTGACTGGTTTCTTCATGTAAAATTGACAGAATTAATTTTGTGTATGATTACACGTATACATTGTTAAATCTTAGTCGTTGGAATGAGATATCAACGTTAGCAGGGCACATCCGTGGTCGAGGGATTAACAACGTGCGTTGTAAAACTTCACTCCTCTCACCGCTGCGGGTTCAAATCCCACTAGGAGGTGAGCTTGAGAGAAAGTGTGAGAAAGTGTGAGAAAGTGTTGATTCTTACGGATGGCGGAAGGTATACAGTATTGGTTTTACCCAGGAATAAGTGGGTGGTCTGCCGCCACCACACAAATATAGCCTAACATGTGCTGAAAAATTACACTAAACACCAAACAAGCAAAGATCAATGTCAGTGTGATTTCACTACAGACTATTAGGAGATTAATGACAGTACAACCGATGCCAGACGTGTTGTACATTGTGTCCATAAAACGAGTGTGACGAGAGGTAATATCTGTTTAAAAGACCGCTCAATAATGAAATATATATCATATTTTTTTCAGTTTTATTTCAATATCAGACATGTACTTATTACATGACCTACTCACTTGAATGCAATTTTTCCTCTTCACATTATGTCTGACCGTTAAGTGGTTATATTATAAAACATTTCATTGTATGTATACTGATTGGTCTTGATGTTTATTTACCCAAGATGACCCTTCATAATTTCCATCAAGCTCGTAAATACGGAATCCGGGATTCAAAGACGAGTACGTGGTAATACTTCCTGGTATGTAGACCACGCCTAGTGGGCGGAGAAAACTGACGTCATCATACATCATTTCGTAGAAATTGGCGTGACTGTGGCCAAAGAATTGTTCAACAATGGTACTCTCATATCTAAAAACAATGAAGTGAGAAGATAAACAACGCAACCATTAATATGCCGTCAGTTGTCAATCATTTATCCACTTAACCAATCAAACCAATACGATACTTCCGACAAACAATAGCACGTGCGAGTGTATTACAATAAAACCTATTGTCAGTATATTACGACATCAACAATAGGGCGGAGATATCTAAGTACTGGCGTCATGTTAGTTGAAACAAACGTGAGAATTTATTTGAACTTTGATAAACTAGTCATATGATATCAATATCAGGCAATATATAACCTCGTATACATGTCTTTTACGTGGCACATTTTTACATATTTGTTATATTTGACTGATGATAATAAACCAGGTTAAATAAAAGTTCTTTTGGTGACTTGTCACATCTGATATATTGGCTCTTATCTTGAGTTTTGTCTCTTTCTGATATTTTAAATGTTTAGTAGTAACGTTAGGCATAATATATTTTTGCCCCAAGTATTTCGAAAGGGAAAAATGGTTAAAATTCCATCTAGAGATGCCACGGAAGTTATATGTCAATATAGAACTTAACATAAAACTATGCGTATGTTACCAATATGTCCGCAACGTGCCATATTGGACATGTGTATGTAAGTGTCGAATATGCCCGCATCGAGCGAATATGTCAGCTGCAACTTTAGGTGTCCTTATCTTTGATATCGAGCAGTATATTACATAGGAGCTTGCCAGGTTTGATCTAGTATCACGAAAATGGCAATTATACAATATATAAAAAGTAGATATAAAAATCGAACAGGAAAATTAGCGTTCAAGGACGACAGTTAACCACAAAGAAACAAAGAACAACTATGTATTATATATTATATAAAAAACAAAAGCATAGAAAGCCACAACGTACTAGTAAGTACTCAATGACATGGCAGAAGCCAGAGCAACAAGAGAACAAACCGTTAAGGGTACGACAAGACAGGATTAAAGAAAACATCAAACGCTACCGTCCTTTACTTCACTTAAAAAAATGACAAACAAGAACACGGAAGTATTGGTTTTAGTTCCGGTACGCCTCTAATGTAACAGTCACTCTACCTTACCTGTTAACTATTTTATAATAGTTCCAACTGAAGGGTTTGAGGCAGCAGCCGCATCCAGGCATGATATGACCAATGATATGCACCTGAAAATAAGGATATAAGGTAATGCGTATGACCCCACTATTCGACAAGAGAAAAGTACGCAAAATGACATCCATTGCGTTTTTTTTTCATACATGCAGCACTACATATAGAATGTGAATGAATTAATATTGAGTTTTCAGACAATCCTAACTTTTGACATATTGTCCAAGTCCGTTATCTTACGAGAACTTGGTAATGTCTTAAAGCGACTGGGGGCGTTATGTAAGAAGTATGGGTGTTATAAAATGTATAACATCATGATGTGCTATAGTTTCATAAACTGCATGAGATCTGTCCTCGTGTTTCGTCAGGTTTAATTCAGTTTGGTCTGAATCGCTAGTGAAGTTTTGTTGTATAAAACATAAATAGTAAGTCGTGTGGGACTTTAAAAGGACACATGGCAATCTTTAAGTTTTTTTATAAAGCATGAAAATAAGCGTATTGATTTATTATCGTTCACACTGGCGTTTGTTTAGTGCTGTGTTTTGGCCGTAAAAAGTTGCCCCGACTACAAATCAGTAGTGTTATTACTTACTGGTCCTTTGGGAACATCAAGCCCAATCTTTGTTGCTTTAAAGTAAAATATCGCTTAAGTCGGTGCTAGGAGGCGTGAGAGGTATTGCACTTGACATTACCTCTCATGAACAGACTCATTAAAACCGAGTCTGTTACTTTTATCTTTTGTTTGTGTTTGTTGCTTTCAAGGGATCCACTTTTCAGTAAGTATTATCATTCACACTAGCGTTTGTTTAGTGCTGTGTGGCGGCCGTTAAAAGTTGCCCCGACTACAAATCAGTAGTGTTATTACTTACTGGTCCTTTGGGAACATCAAGCCCAATCTTTGTTGCTTTAAAGTAAAATATCGCTTAAGTCGGTGCTAGGAGGCGTGAGAGGTATTGCACTTGACATTACCTCTCATGAACAGACTCATTAAAACCGAGTCTGCTACTTTTATCTTTTGTTTGTGTTTGTTGCTTTCAAGGGATCCACTTTTCAGTAAGTATTATCATTCACACTAGCGTTTGTTTAGTGCTGTGTGGCGGCCGTTAAAAGTTGCCCCGACTACAAATCAGTAGTGTTATGACTTGCTGGTCCTTTGGGATCATCAAGCCCAATCTTTGTGGCTTTAAAGTAGAATATCGCTTAAGCTGGTGCTAGGAGGCGTGAGAGGTATTGCACTTGACATTACCTCTCATGAACAGACTCAATAAAACCGAGTCTGCTACTTTTATGTTGTTTGTGTTTGATGCTTTCAAGGGATCCACTTTTCAGTATCTATTTTTCTTACGTTGGTGGAATATAATTAACAGTTATTAATATGCAAAAACAATTTTTTTTATACGTTCCTTATAAATAATATTAATGATTGAACAAATGCAAGTTATGTAGAAAAACTAACGGGACGCAACGAGTTTTAACAAATAAAGATTGCCGTGTGCCCCTTTAATTAAGGCCTTGTGAAGTATTTTGTTATCAAAGTATCACATATTATCAAGTATTTTTCTTGTTATGTACAACTGTAAGCAACAAGAGCACCACCTAGAGGGCCATAACAAGAATTATTATATAACCTATAAATAGACGCGTTTTCATTGGCTAAAAAGTAATTTTTTAGAAAAAATATCTAGCGATATTGACCTGTTTTTTTCTGATATTGACCAGTTTTATAAAACTGTCCCGAGATGTGATATTATTGAAAAAATCTATTGTTTAATTGTTATAAACTGTCAAATTCAAATTGAGGGTTATATAATAAAACAGTTATGGACTTTTCAGCTGTTATACATGATGTTGATACTGTACCAAAAAATCATTATTGACCTCGGCTATCGCCTCGGTCAATAATGATTTTTTTGGTGCATATCACATCATGTATAACAGCTGAAAAGTCCATAATTGTATAATATCACTGTAAGTGACAAATGCTTCCCAGTGTTGCAGCCTTTATAACATATTTAAAAAAAACAAGAAATATCACTGTAAGTGACAAATGCCCCCCAAGTGACCTTTGACCTCTTAGTATGACCTTGACCTTGGAGTCACGGACCTGGATTTTTTGCGCAACACGTCGTTTGGTTGTGGTGAGCACTTGTGCCAAGTTATTTGAAAATCCGTCCGTGCATGCAAAAGTTATTGACCGGACACGATTTGACCTTTGACCTCTTGGTGTGACCTTGACCTTGGGACCACATACCTGGATTTTGTGCGCGACACATCGTCTTGTTGTGGTTAGCAATTGTGCCAAGTTATTTGAAAATCCGTCCATGAATGCCAGAGTTATTGACAGGACACGATTTGACTTTTGACCTCCAAGTGTGATCACTTGTGCCAAGTTATTTAAAATTCCTGCAGGTGTTTTGACTTTACGGTCCGGACACGAAATTGCGTACCTGTTTTTGAGCTATGAACTTCAAATGTGACCTTGACCTTTGAGGTTCGGACTTGGGTTTTGCGCGCGACATATCGTCTTGTTATGGTGATTACTTGTGCCAAGTTATTTAAAAATCCCTGAAGGGGTTGTGATGTTACGGTCTGGACACGAAATTGGGTACCTGTTTTTGACCTATGAACTGCAAGTGTGACCTTGACCTTTGAGGTACGGACCTGGGTTTTGCGCGCGACACATCGTCTTGTTACGGTGATCAATTGTGCCAAGTTAATTAAAAATCCATGTTGAGGTTTTGAAGGTACAGTCCGGATACGAACTGCGGACTGACGGACGGACGGATGGTGCGGGGGCAATAATGAAAACATACAAAGAATAATAGCGACAAAGTGTCATTGTTGTAGACCTTATACTTTGAAAATTATTTGTCACAATCAATTGTAAAAGGCAAAGTTAAGTTCAAGATTAAACCTTTTCAAAGAGAAATAATAAAAACAATGAATCCGAGAATTATGGGATGCATTTTATGGATCATGCTGAAGATGTGTACATAGTTTCATTGTTGTAGACCTAATATTTTAAAAGTTATTAGCCACAAGCACATATCCGCTGAAAACTAATGGACAGACGGACGGACGAACGAACGGACGGACGGACGACCTCACGAAATGGGAAATATGTGACTAACAATTTGTTTTCTCTATTGCTGAAATAGTATATGGCTAAAATAACAAATTATTCTTTTAGCCACATAACAAACAGAATGAATAGCATCTTTTGTTCTCCTAGCCAACTTATAATCACTTCATAGGTGCGGACGGACGAAGGGACGGACGGACAACCCACGACATGATACGTTTACGGGCGTATACAAATAAATAACTACGTTCCCATTATTAGATAATCAATGTGGTGTTACTGGACGGTGGAGGAGCGGAAAGCGCGTTGCATCAGCTTAGTTTAAACTTATTTATTTTACATCGATTGTAACGAAAGCTCTATGAACTTATTTGAATCACTCTCGATGTCTTCCTGGGTAGAACCAGTACTAAGCAAAGCAGATAAAGTGTCTTGCTCAGGGACACAACGCATATGGCAATGACGGGAATCGAACCCACGACTTTCTGATCGTGGGTCCAACGCTCTACCACTAGACCACAGCGCTCCACGAAACAAGCTGATGAAACCATACACAAACTACTAAGTAGTAACTAAGGAACAATATGGGTATACTACCGTGTTTATTGACACACAAACACGGCGGGGTCATAACATGTCAAGTCTTTTCCAGTGTCTATATTAATAATAACCACTTACTTTTCAGTGAAGATGTGTACGGTGTTCAGCACTGTCTATATGGTCAGATACCACTACTGATAGCGGTTTTTGATTGATTGAAAACAGTACAGAGTCTATTAGGGCATATAGTCAGATTGTGAGGTAGATTTTGACCAGATGAAATTACTCAAATCGTAACATATCCTTATAAAATATCAAAATATTATATTTCCATCATAACGTATTCATTTAGTATATTTTAACTGAAATTTGCATTTTATTGAAACAACTGTACTGAGGGTATATTTAAAGTAGAATTTATTTACTGACATTCTGAGGGTGCCCATCTTCAGTGAACTACAAGAGGCTGAATGCATTGCATTATCCCCAATTTGCTGGTAATTTTTGAGTGTAGTGTTTTTAAGAAAAGTTAGAGATTTTGTTTAGCCAGTGTGAGTTAGAAATAGAGGTTGAAGGCCAAATGGCGGTTTCAACAACATGAGTTAAAAATAATGATTTTTTTTCTTTTTCACTTACCATTTCAGGATCAACATCGAGTTTTAGAATGCTCCAGGCGGAAAATGTGTTGCCATACAAAAAAACATAATGCAGCCGAAATTAGGGGATTATGATGTGTATATTTTGGCGCTTTATATGCTGTCTAGAAAAGTTAGGTCAATGTGAGGGCCCGCTAATAATGATAACATAAAGATTTATGAATTTACGAGTTATTAATTTATGCCTTACCTTTTCGTGTTTGTTTTCTGAGTCCTGTAATTCTGATATGAGCCACTGTAGCATACCTGCCGGGTCAGTACCGTTTATATACAGCCACCTACAAATATAGAAGAGTGACATTTCTACCCTTCAAATATAGAAGAGTGTGATATTTCTACACTCTACCAGGGTTGTATAAAGTCACGGTCATAACGGGTGTACGTTATACCGGTGATGTATACAGTCACGGTCATCGCGGGTGTGCGTTATACCGGTGGTGTATACAGTCACGGTCATAACGGGTGTGCGTTATACCGGTGGTGTATACAGTCACGGTCATAACGGGTGTGCGTTATACCGGTGGTGTATATTCACGGTCATAACGGGTGTGCGTTATACCGGTGGTGTATACAGTCACGGTCATAACGGGTGTGCGTTATACCGGTATTGTATACAGTCACGGACATAACGGGTGTACGTTATACCAGTGGTGTATATAGTCACGATCATAACGGGTGTACGTTATACCGGTGGTGTATATAGTCACGATCATAACGGGTGTGCGTTATACCGGTGGTGTATATAGGCACGGCCATTACGGTCGTACGTTATACCGGTGGTGTATATAGTCAAGGACCATACCTCTGGGGTTACTAATCCCATCTAGCTGTTTTTCGAATGCATCCGAGTTTTGATACATATCAACAAATTGGCCAAGCTTTATATATATATAAAACTGACTCAGCTTTGGAAGTAGCACATATCAAAGTCATAACATTATAGGCTATACCAGTTTTCTAAATATTCACGGTCGTAACAATAAGACGGTTATACCTGCAAATATTCCCCGTCAAAAAGGGATAACAGTTATACCAGTTTTGGCTGTATCCCATATCAAGGTAAAAGCAGTAAGACAGATATACCAATTTCCGGTAATAGTACATATCATGGTCTTAATAAAAAAAAGTTATACCAGTTTTGGTTGTTGCACATATTCATGTTAAGCGAGATGACCTTCAGTCCGGGAAATGGCATGTGAGAATAAAATCCAGCCCTGTAAAAGAAGATAAAGAAGCTCAAAACATATCAGATGCGGATATTACTAGCTTAGTGTATAAAACAACACAAAATACTCGCTTAGTATCACAGTATGTATAACAACACGACACAGTTCAGAGACGGATACAAGTTTAATTTAGTATGTATACAACAAGAGGCACCGCCTATCGCTGCAGACGCTCGACTGCCGATGCCTTGTCTATTTATTGGGAATCTGTGATTCTGACATAATTTATGATAAAAAAAGTTATTTAAAAATTACTGAAAAAGGTATGTAAATAAGTCGGGCAGGAAATGTTGCAGCTTACATGCACAACTTTTACCATTTGTTTCCAAGTATAAAAAGGGCCACGATTGCAAAAAAATAAAGACATGAATTATAGGAAGTAGTTTCCAAGATACAAGCGCAGAAGTGCCTTCACTAAAATAATGTTTATGAAAATGTTTTGCCAACGAAATATCTGGAACTTCTCGAGTATTTATTATTTAATGATACATATTAATTCAGATGGGGTTTCATACTGCAAGGTGATGCTGTAAGTTAAAATATGTATTGCGACCATACCACTCTCCAAAAAATAGTCGTCGATAAATCTAACTCACTTTTTTATTGTGGTTTCAGTTTCCTTTGGTAACCATGTCAACCAGGCTTCAGCTACGGTGTTGTATAGCCAGCTCTCACTATCGTTTCCGGTAATAAACGGTGGAGGAAAACTGCAATAAGAGTAATAATCAACGTTTTCGACAGATACAAATGTTTGGCTATACCATATGAACCTACGCTTCACTGCATTCCGTTCTAAACTAACTCGAATTAACTAGTGTAAAATACAATTAAAATGTATGTTAGGGACCATAAACATAGATCGAATTAGTGAATAATTTGATTTGGCGAACTTTGACTTAAAGGAAATTAAATTGCATAACAATATACAAGGAATATAATCGGGACCGTGACTGGACATAAGCGGAATTTCGAAGTAAGCGAGTTTGAGTAACTAATTGTGGACTGTAGTTGAAAAATAAAACAAGAGGCCCAAGAGGGCCTGTAGACGCTCTACTTGTATGATGTGATTCAAAAACATAAACATGATAGAGGCCAACCCAAGAAAAATGTTTCCTATATATAACTATGTAAACTTTGGGTTATCGTGGCGGCCATTTTGAATAATTTTGATTATTTGACGATAATGAAAAACACAAACTTGATAGAGGCTAACCCAAGTAACATGTATATGATATTTCACAAAAATGGAATGTCGTTTAGGAGATGTCGTTTGAAATTTCCTTAAATTTGACACAGTTTTAGCCATGGCGGCCATCTTGGATGACTGGCGGCCGTGAAAAATACAAATCTGAGAGGAACAATCCCAAATATCATTGTGCTTAAGTTTCATCAAAATCTTTCAAGTCGTTTCACAGAAGATGTAATGTTTAACCTTTTCCTATATAACTCTATGTAAATTTTGGATCGCCGTGGCGGCCATTTTGATTATTCGACGATAACGAAAAACACAAACTTGATAGAGGCTAACCCAAGGAACATGTATATGATATTTCACAAGAATGGAATAAGTGGTTTCGGAGGAGATGTCGTTTGAAATTTCCTTAAATTTGGCCTAGTTTTAGCAATGGCGGCCATCTTGGATGACTGGTGGCCGCGAAAAACATAAATCTGAGAGGGACTATCCCAAATATCATTGTAATTAAGTTTCATCAAAATCCTTCAAGCGGTTTCAGAGAAGATGTCATTTTTAACCTATTCCTATATAACTCTATGTAAATTTTGAGTCGCCGTGGCGGCCATTTTGATTATTCTGCGAAAACGAAAAACACAAACTTGATAGAGGCCAGCCCAAGGAACATGTAAATGATATATCAGTAGAATGGAATAAGTGGTTTCGGAGGAGATGTCGTTTGAAATTTCCTTAAATTTGACCTAGCTTTAGCCATGGCGGCCATCTTGGATGACTGGCGGCCGCGAAAAACACAAATCTGAGAGGGACTATCCCAAATATCATTGTGATTAAGTTTCATCAAAATCCTTCAAGCGGTTTCAGAGAAGATGTCATTTTTAACCTTTTCCTATATAACTCTATGAAAACTTTGAGTCGCTGTGGCGGCCATTTTGATTATTCGACGATAACGAAAAACACAAATTTGATAGAGGCCAGTCCAAGGAACATGTAAATGATATATCAGTAGAATGGAACAAGTGGTTTCGGAGAAGATTTTGTTTGAATATTCCTTAAATTTGACCTAGCTTTAGCCATGGCGGCCATCTTGGATGAATTGCGGCCGCGGAAAACACAAATCTGAGAGGGACTATCCCAAATATCACTGTGATGAAGTTTCATTAAAATCCTTCAAGCGGTTTCAGAGGAGATGTCGATTTTATAAAATTGCTAACAGACAGACAGACAGACGGACGACGGACGAAAAGTGATCGCATAGCCCTCCTGGCCTTTGGCCAGTAGAGCTAAAAATGAAAGGTGTAACAACTATTTAATGAATAAAATACTGATCCTGAACTCGTTTCATATTTTCTGTTAAGGCCTCTATTTTTACTCAACCATACTGAAATAATCGTGAATTAACGCTTTTGAACGAAAAACTGCAGTGTCAAGTTAAGTTTAGGTCTTTAAATAAACACAGTTTCGCCTCTTTCATGGCAGCTTTTTTTTTAAAGGAGAAAAAAAGAAAGGAAAATAAACATTTATATGTTCACATATATTATGTAGTTGTTTGAAGTTTTCAAATTGTGATGTCGGAAAA
Organism: Cyrtodaria siliqua; assembly: GCA_037043455.1. NCBI lineage: Eukaryota > Metazoa > Mollusca > Bivalvia > Adapedonta > Hiatellidae > Cyrtodaria > Cyrtodaria siliqua. Next base: position 63,205 of record JAWPHD010004330.1, on the reverse strand, counting down.
ATTATTACTTTTCCGTATGGATACGTCTGCCCCGCTCTGTATTCATACGCCAATACACACAAAATACGTTGGTGACAACAACAATCAAAATCATGACTTCTCGTTGCAAAACTTATACCAAAAAATGTTTAGCACGACTTTTTAGGGCCAGACGATTAAACATATGAACATTGATATAATTGTTTGAAGATATTAGTAATGCTAGTTAAGGGTGTGATTTTCTTCTTTTTTTTCTTTATTTTTTTGTTATTATATTTCATAAGTATCATAATTACCTCCCATATATTAAAAACAAGTTATTTCATTATATAAACGTTTTGCTTTGAACAAAGTAATGTTCGGCATTGACGAGAACTTCATTGTTTAAAAACCGCTGAAATGTGTTCATCAACGATCGTTATTCTCAAACAACACATTCCAAATTTTGTAATTTTAAATTATCTCCCTTTTCATTGGAATTAAAACGATTTTCGATAAGCAGTAAAAGTATGTTCCAATCATATTTGCTTTATTTTTTATTACCGACTTTATTTACAAATGACTTTATAGCATTATTATTGGTCATATCTATGTGACAAGAATGGACAAGTCTATGATCTAACGGGTTTTCTGACCACTTTACGTAATTAATCGGGGCATTCGTCAGAATAGAATACGACCCTTTAGTATTGCAACGTTTAGTGATTGACCCCTCTACAGTCAGCCACTACACTTCACTTTTCCCTTGTGCGATGACTGGACAACCTCTTACGACTCCATGATTGTGCCTGCTGAAACCCGGACAAAGGGAGGTAGGTGCATGAACCTTCGTCCTAAGGGTTTTTTGTTCGTGCCCTAGATTGGTTTTCCCTTTGACTGCAACTGCAATGTTTGTTAAGTAGACTTGCGGACTTTATTGTTAGGGATTTTCTTTTGATGGGATGTACTTTTATTTACACTGTTTTGTCAATTTGGGCGTTGAAGACATGTTAATAGTGAGGTTGTGTACACATACAATCGATTTTAGCTAACATGTAGGCCTTATTGCCTACTGGTCGTCCCAAGTTGGTAACCCTGTATTCACCACTCTTTATGTTACGTATTCATAATTTTGCATTGCAGAGATGTTGAGATTTTATTTTATTTTCAGTAGGTGATAAAATCTGTGTTACTCGGTTTTTATCCTTAGGTTCTATAGTAAAATAAAAATCTTTGGCAGACTAAAAAGATGATAATTTTCACGATTTTGATTTTAAAAGATACATATATTGAATCAATTTGCATGAATGTGCATGAAATAGGCAAGGTTTTAAAAGAATCACACTGTAGATACCTTAATTTTAAAAGTAAACTTGGTTGAACATCAAGGATAAAGACCGAGTTTATCACCTACCAGAATGTATTGGTTATGTCTTATTTCTGGTCACTGATTGGTCAGTTTTTTTGATGATGCTCTATCAAAATTATGAATTGTCCTTTTCATTGACTTTTTATATATGCCCATATTTCATATCCATATTTCGGTTTCTGGTGCAGTGCGGACCTACGGTGACATTGCGTTTGATTCCTGTGGCTTCTATTGGACCATTTTCCTCATGTTCATAAATGTTTGGATATGGCTGCATGTTTTTGAGCCCAAATCTGAGAATCCAATACATTTGAAAATATAAGTGAAAAGGAAATTCAATATTGTCTCTACAAACTATGGATATTAAAGAAAAACAAACTGGTCATACCCGTGTTTCTGGTCATACCCGTGTTTCTGGTCATACCCGTGTTTTTGCGGCATATTTCGAGCAACATACATCAAGTTTCACAAAGAAATTATTTTAAAGAAAATTCAGAAAGTTATACAGTGGTCCAGAGTTAGCCTACTGCATATGCACAGTAGTGCAAAAACAACTGTTGTGAGACGTTAAATCACACATGCAAACATGTTTCCAAATTCACACACAACCATTACCGTAGTAAATAAAAACCAACCTGTTTACAGGCGCGCTTTCGTGGTTGCCGAGTGTATTTAACACCATCTTTTGTGGTAGATGCTTCGTCATAAAGTTTGTGTATGCTTGTAAGGATGTGAGCTGATCCGATCTTGACTGATTCCATATATTGTGCGGAGGCACGTCTCCCGTGAAGATCACATAATCAAACTGACGCATGTAGTTAAAGAGAAATGTAAGCAATTAAGAATACAGTTTATCATAACGTGAGCAGTTAAGAATACATTGAATCATAAAGTAAGCAATTAAGAATACAGTTTATCATAACGTGATCAGTTAAGAATACAGTGAATCATAAAGTAAGCAATTAAGAATACAATTCATCATAACGTGAGCAATTTATAATACATTGAATCATAACGTGAGCAATTAAGAATACATTGAATCATAACGTGAGCAATTTATAATACAGTGAAAATGCAAGATTAACCGGACTGAATTCAGCTCTTGGTATTTATTGAAGAATGTAAAGACCAATGAGTGTTAATTAAAGTATCTGTCAAACGGACAATGTTTCAGATATAACGATTCAAAGACGAAAGTTTTCCCCCAAATTACCATGGCAGATATAAGGGTTTAGTCGATCTCAAAAGACATAAACAATTACAGAGATGAATTGAATTGAATGTTGTTAAACGGCTCATCAACACAGTATAGGTTATTTACAGCCGCCCCAGAGAGAGGGGAAGGATACATAGGAATCTGGGAACCCTGCCCTACTCTTATTATCGAATAGATTCCTTGCTCGGAGGATAGACCGATACACGGGACCGCCCGGTTTACGTCCCCATCCGACGGACGAGGCTAAGGAAAAGTGTCTTGCCTAAGGAAACTGTGGCACCACGGAGGATTGAACCCGGGGCCTCCGGTTACAAATCCGCCGCGGTACCGACTGAGCCACGCCAGCCCTCAATTACAGAGATGAAAAAGAAGACATAAAAGTCGAGCAGGAAATGCAGCATTCAAGGACCGCAATCAACCAAAAGCACGCATAGAAACAATTTTACAATATGACTAAAAGGCAATAAATACTGAAAATGTGATCCCTTGGAATTAACAAACACAAACAAGAGAGAAAAGTAGAAGACTCGGTTTATTTATTGAGTCTGTTCATGAGAGGTAATTATAAGATGCAACACCTCTCACGCCTCCTAACACCGGCTTAAGCGATTTCTACTTTAAAGCAACACAGAATGGACTTGATGATCCCAAAGGACCAGTAAATAATAAAACTACTGATTTGTCGTCGGGTCGACCTTTTACGGCCGCCACGCAGCACTAAACAAACGCTAGTGTGAATGTCATAAATACTGAAAAGGTGATACCTTGGAAGCAACACGCACAAACAACAAAGAGAGTATTATTCGGTATTATTGAGTCAGTTCATGACAGAAGAAGACGCGACAACACAAACATAAAATGGTTGATAATAGGGATATCGCCTTGGAACGGTCAGTGGCAATAAAATGCCGTTGAGGGTTTAAACCCGGTTCTTGGGTGCAACAAACCTCAATCTTACCCTCTTGTCATCCAAATAATACGGGGCATTGTAAATAAAGATATCCCCGCCAGTATAAGTATAACACATAAATGCTCATTTAAATATGAATATAAAAACAGAAGCCTAGAAAGCCACAAAGCAAGTACTCAATGACTTGGCAGAAGTCAGAGCAACACGTGAACAAACCATTAAGGGTATGACAAGACAATATTTAAGACAAGTATCAGACGCTACCGTCCTTTGAGGATTTAGGTAAACGTCATCATAGGGTTCACAATCTGTCCTTCCAACCCACAATCACAGAGGAAAGCATAGTGGCCAACTGTATATAGGTCAACCACTAAACCACTAAACATGCTGTACGTTGCAAAAAAAAATAGGGTCATAACCTCGTTTGATAAAGCTTTTAACAAGTTTAATAAAGATTGTATGAACGTGATTATGACCAAGGATCTTACGTTTTTAAATCACCATAGAAGTCAGATCGTGATAGTCCTCGTCGCAGAAGTGTTTTCATATTTCATTTATATTTTAAAAGTAGTTCAGGGTTACGATAATAAAATTTGCAAAGGGTATGGTAACGGTAACCCTGATGGAGTAGCTTCTTAGTTATAAAGAGATTCGAATATTAAAGTGCCTCAACAAGCTCTAGAAAAACGAATAAGTTGAGAAACATAGACCCCATAAGTAGCCTGGGGAACATCCCCATCAAATTGAGGATAAATTAACAATATCAAAATTAAAATTATCTTTCTTGTCATATAGTTTACTTATTATTTCTCCATTTTCAATAGAGAGATGCAAATCAAGAAAAGAAGCAACAGTATCAGACATATTAGTTTTCTTGAGTTGAAGTTCTTTGGGATATATAGTATTAACCATAGTAGAGAAGAAAGGATTGGCAATGTTCAATATGTCATCCAGATACCGAGAGATGCCATTAAAGGCTTCAATTTTATCTGCCAGAGTATCTGGTGAAAGACTGAAAATAAAATCTCTTTCATAGCAATACAAAAATAAATCTGCGACAAGAGGTGCACAGTTCGTACCCGTAGGGATACCACCAATTCATTATAAACGGTAGTTCCATACCTGACGAAAATAGTATCTAATAGGAAATTTAGTGCTTCACAAACTTCTTGGCAAATCCACATAGTGTAATTGTCTGAACTGCCGTTGGTAAAACACGAATTAATATTGTTACAGGCAAAAAATGTAGTATTTTCTCTAGCGAAAGTTTTTTAGATAAGAACATTGAGTTTGTCTTTGATAAGGTGATGTGGTAAGGTTGTATAAAGTGTGTTGAACAATCGTAAGTCCTTATACATGAAACTTGACGTTCGTTGAAAATGTTATCAAGAAAGTCTCCTGAATGTTAAATGGATCAAAATAAATTAATTCCAGAGTTGTCATAAGCTTTAGCACACTATTGTTTAACTTGATCTTTAACGACAGTAAGACAAACGCATTTGCTTAACCATTTCGTCGCCAAATTTATTTCAAATGTCGTCTGCTAAAACTTGAATTCAAACCTTCTGGTAACTTTTTATATATAAAGTGGTATTGAAAACATTCTTACTTAGTGGTGAATAATGTGAACAGCCCTGATCAGTCTGCGCATATTGTGTATTTTGATCTAAGCCTATATGGTCTTAAAATCAGTATTTTTGACTTTGGCAGCAAACGGGTTTATGATACTGAATTCCCCCAGTTGTCATGAACACATTACAAGAATGTCCTTCTATATCTATATTGAACATGTTAGATAATTGCAGTCGGTGTCATTGTTCTGTACATATACCTGATCTTGTATGGATTGTAAATGTGTAAACAAGCTCTCCAGGGTCACATACGGCGAGTCGCAATTCCTGTAGTCTCCAAACTTCCCAGCACCAGGATGGCCAGGGACTGTAAAACACAGTGATATTATCTGACAACAAAGGCCGTATTAACCAAACCGAGGAACTATCACTATCAGGAATGACTTAAAGCATGCTGTCTTAGTTACATGAAAGATAAATCCCATTAATCAGAAATCTGCTCTTATACTTTACTTATTGACGTGTTCTAACTGGGGAATGTCAAGATTTCCTGCATACTATTGCAAAGTACGTGTACTGAACAAAATGTTGGTATTTTTTTCGTTCATCAAACGCAACTATTTCCAAAGCTTTTCGCCTTATTATCGTTTAGCAGATCCATACCTGGAGTTCCGTCGTTGGCTCTGCAACAAAGTGGTTCCCCGCACTCCGCATTTGAGCCTTCTGTGTAGTCGGGGTCGAAGTGTAAATCAGTCAAGTGAAGCAGACGTAACTTCGGGGAACCTTGCTACATACAGTAAAACAATTGGGTTTTAAAACGATTGTAAGCTACAAATGATTGGACAAAAATAAAACAAGCAAGCTTTATGAACGTCTACGTCGGAAACGAGGTCATATTCTTTGTAAAATGCAATACAGAGTTATGGACCTGGTGCGGCTGCAATACAGAGTTATGGACCTGGTGCGGCTGCAATACATAGTTATGGTCCTGGTGCAGCTGCAATACAGAGTTATGGTCCTGGTGCGGCTGCAATACAAAGTTATGGACCTGGTGCGGCTTAGTGGCTTTGACGATACCGAAATAAAATGCAAAATTTGAATCGTGTGATAACTATGTATCGTCATCTTCCTCGTAGGCGAACCAAAATTAAACGCAAGAAGAATGTCAGATTACCAAACCCCGATAACGAGTCTCAGTCACGACTTATGAAAAGGACGGATCCAGGATTTCAAATTATAGATAGAGCGTTAGAGAGTTTCTTCAGCTATATACTAACACCGGGTCAAATGTTTACCCCTTGCACCTACTTTCATTTCTGAAATGTATATAAAACTAAAACTGTCAAAACATGATGAGCTGAATTTTCAAATATCAATAACATGTCCAGAACACAGTTACAGCCAAAAAAATAACAGGAAACTGCACTAACAAATATTTTTGAAGAAAACAAGATTAGCACTCTTTAATACAGAATTACTTACTTTCGAATGCACCTATAGCACCTTTTTCATAGACTGCATAGTATTTACCTTAGGTGGTTGTGGTGGTACAATTGGTGGCTTGGGTACATCCGGAAACGTTACATTCCACATGGTATTTGGGTTGTAGGGCGCCCCACAGTCAGACCCTATGATAAGTCCGCAAACTTCCTTTGGTGATAGAACCAACCTCTTGGCTACTTGAAACAGTTCATCCTGAAACGAGAGTTCGTGTATTCAATTTTGTTAAATTCTGCTTTACATTATTAATGTATTTTTTTTTTTAATCAACACAAAGCAGGCCCCCGAAGCTGCACAGAGGCACACCGAGGCAGTTACCTCGGTAGAATTTGGGAAGGTACCAAACACTGAAGTGTGCATTTTAATGGAATATCAAGTATTAACTAGTCTTGAATATAATTGTCCAACTTCAAACTGAAAATCTGGCCATGGAATGCACTAAAACGAAGGAAATCGCATGTAGAAATAAAATCAAATCAAAAAGGGCATGTCCATGTATGATGGGATTTGCCTCGTTTAAATTTCACGGCTGGCTACGGCCCCGCAAATAATGAAAAACGAAATGCATTGTATGTACATTTTTTATCAGCCAACAATAACAATTATCACGAAAATATCAGCCTTCGTCATCCGGCCTGCTTCTGATTTCTTCGTTACGCTATGCTACACGGAATGCAGAACCAGGGCCTGGGGAAAAAAGGACCTATGAAATCGCCCCCCACGTTGGGGGAGATTTTGGCGCGATGTTGGCGTGATTTTGAGAGATTTTTCGAGGAGACTTTCAAAAAACATATTTTCAAGTTATTGTAATGTTAATTTCTTATTTCTAACTTATGAGAAGTAGAAAAAGACCTCGAGGTTATGCGCGCGCGAATAAATTGGGTTAATCGCTAGTGGCCTAATTTGCGCAGACCGATATCCGCAAGTAAGACATATGCACGATACGGTCTTGGCAGGCCGAGACTATTGCGTTATACACTGTGTTAACGTGTAACACGCCCATTGATTTTTGCATTGAGTTGTGTATGAATTAAAATTTAATATTCATATATAGGCCCAAATTGAAAATGAATAACTTACATTTTCATCACAAATGGCACATATGCTGCCAGAAAATCCACAGAAAAGTGGGTGTCATACCTACTACGAAAGAACTTGTCTCATGAATGAATGCTCCCTTTAAAAAGATAATCACTGAGATGCCAAAATATTGTATTCATGCACTCATTTCCATATAAGCAAAACAATTAAAAACTCACAGGTTTTTTTCACAAGTCTAAAAGTATAGCTCTCGGACCGGGGACAGTCACTATAATAATAATAATAATAATAGTAAATGCTTTATTTAATGATGGTAACTCAATCAATTTACAACAATTGTTCTCCCTTGAGGCCATCAAATGAAGAAACATGTAACACACACACATGGTTATATACATACAATATTATACAATTCTGAAGAGTTTCCTGTTGTAAAATCAAAAGTCCCTATATATAAATCTTTTAAAGTTATTTTAAAGTACTTAACCAAATGCAAGCAAATTAAAATTAACTAGTATTACCTAAAAGATAGGAATAATATTTCTTTTTAAATTCTTTGATATGTTTGGCTTGTCGCATTGGAGGTGCGATCGAGTTCCATATGACAGCACCAGAATAACGAATACTTTGTTTGTATATACTTAGCCTATGTTTCGGGACGATTAGATCACCATTTGAACCATCACCACTATCACATAATAGTTACCGGATTATGTCACATTGCGCAAAGAAGAAAATATGCAAATGAGGTATATAATATGTAATATTATACCTCATTTGCATATTCCACTCTTTGTTTAATGTGACGTCATCCGGTCCATAAAGTTGCTTATTACATGTGTTACTATATATAGTGATTCCCCTGTTTGCCGGTGGTCGCTTATTACCGGGGTAGTTTGTAAAAATCCCATTCCCATCATGCAATGTCTGTTCATAAAGTCATTTGTATGCAGATGTGTTGACCTAGATTGCCGCTATGTGTCAACACAGGAAACAATCTAAATTATTAAATATTTTTCGTTTCAAAAGGAACAAAATAAATACCTCCTATTTTTCCCCTCCTTTTCAGAAATAAATAGCATGCCTGTCTCAAAATTGATCAAATTTGCTTTTTTGGTGTCGTCTGCTAGTTTTAAGCTTGGCCACCTTGCTTCATAATAAATCAGGTCACATGTTCCCAAATATGACAAACATCCGGTGCTAACATAAAAACATACGAGGTGATTTATACCTATACACCGGTATACCACCATCTTTGTTTTTTTTTCACCAGATTTGATGTGACCTATTTGCGGTGATAATTTTACAATGAAAACACTTACAATTTGAAATTTGTTGATGGATATTGAAAGATAATAGATTATTTTATCATCCAATCACAATATTTTATATGTTATATTTTTACTTTCAAATGGATGTGTTTTATGACAAGTACACCGGTATATAGATGAGCGAGCATATAGTAACAAAAACGGCCTGTTTTTCGTGTAATACAGGCATTGTCTCTGCGGTCATATTAGATAAGCGCGTGAAACGGCCGGCAAAAAAATCCATATGAAGGGCCAAAAAAACCATTTATCATGCAGATATGCACTTTTCTGCCAAATAAAGGGGTGACCTAATAAATGTTGCTTTAATAGGCAAGTTGACCAATAGAGCAAATCAATGCGGAATCCCTCGGCGTTTATTGTACGTAACGTTATCTGACGTCATGCACGTAACGTTTCCTGACGTCATAAAACAAACAAATAACAACGACATGGCGGCATCCTCGATAAGCGTAACATTCTGAGAAATAGATAATAATAGTAATTCATACAAAAAAATGTGGATAATCTACATGATCCTACATGATAAATAGAATATTATGTCAGTGCCTTTTACTATCAAGTTTATTAGGCTCGGCATTATTCGTTTTCTAAGCCTCGCCTAATAAACTTGATAGTAAAAGGCACTGACATAATATTCTCTATATGGCGGGCCGAAAATCCATATTAAATCTAGACTGCGTTACATCCATTTAGCATTAAATTGTAGATATACTTTTAATAATCGAGCACGAACCAGTCATATCGTGCATCAGCAGGTGCATCCAACGACAACTGCGACGGACATCAGGGGCGTACCTGGGCATACGCACTGACGCACGTGCGTACAGGCTATTAAAGAAGCAAACAAATAAAAAAGGCTAAAAATGCGAAAAATGCAATAAAAACTGAAGGTATAGGGGGTTAGGCACATTTGTGAATCCAAAACTCGATGGTGCGTATACCTATATTAGCCCCAGGAACGCCCCTGACGGTTGTTAATAAAAAACATGCAGCAGATGTTACATAATGGCAGCCAAAATGCTCGCTACCCTGAGTACACGCAGGAGATTGTTAGTAGCCGAACAAAGATGAGGACCGAACAAAGATGAGGACGGACATTAAATAATGAATTTGTGAAAAACGCGATGTTACTTATCGATTATTACTTATTGGAAACAAGATTAGAAACAACCAAAAAGTAAAGAAGCGGTACAAAAACGAAAGTGGCCCCCGACCAGTACTGCCGTTCGGGTCTCAATTACATTTTAAATAAAAGTCATCCAGGAAACAATACATACTGTACTTACTGTACTGAGTACTGTATGTGAAATAAAAAATAATCTCCTACCTTTTTATCCTTAAATTATATTTGCGAAACCAAATGCCATTTGAAATTTCCTTTCTTCATCAAGCTCAAACGTAAACACAAAAAACTGACAAAGCCAATGACGTGGAATAAAACGTCACTGGCAAACACAACGTCACCATTATGACGATTTTGTTACAAAGATTACGTCAGAAACGTTTCTGTGTAATTTTAATTAAGGGGGTGAATTGGCGTTTTGGAAACAAGGTACCGAATTGCCGATTTCAAATGGCACATCCTATTATTGCGATATATTAACGTCATACATTTATTTTATTCTTGTAAATCAATGAATAAAAATGGATCTAAATAAAGAGTCATATTTTAAAAAAAAAAAACACAAGTAGATAAAAGGTAGATTATTTAAAATGACTTTGCGCAATTTAGATCTAAAAATCTATCCAAAATAATAGTGTTTTGGTTACACGTGTAATAAACAGGTCATTAACTGGGGTATGTGTGCCTCTTTGTGACATTGGTTAATAACCTCTAAATATTGACCGGGCGCCCGGTCCGATAGCTATATTAACGGACGTGTGAAAAAAACGTCAAAATAAATCATAAAACGTATTGATTTAATTTGTTGGTCAGAGTCGGTATAATATAACAAATAATGTATGGTATGGTGCTTCGGTCCATATGAAGTGTATGGACTGGGCAGTCAGACCTAGAACGTTATCAATCGGAACTGCCTCGTCCGATTCCGTCACTATTACCGAGTACGGAAATTGGCGAAGAGTTCCGATTGAGAACGTTATATGGACGTCAGCTTCGCTTCGGTCCATATAACATTCTAGGTCTGACTGCCCAGTCCATAAACTTGCATATGGACCTCAGCACCATACATTATTTGTTAAATATTAATATTTGTAGTGTGTGTATCATACATAAATAGAAAATGAAATAATAGGTTATTTAATTTTGTGTTCTCCTTTCTTCCTTATCGATTATTTTTTTATGTTATCTGCTCAGCAGTCTACATCAGGGCCCCGTTTTATGAAACGACTTACGTTACGACCATTTTGATCATAAAACAATTTCTTAAATACATCACTATAAATTACATACTTTTCAAATAAACGTGAGTTCAGTTCATTTTCTTATACACATGATATTTTTGCACTACGTGCACATATAATTGTCTACATTGTTTGTTTGTTTGTTTGTTTGTATGATGTTTAATGTCATTTTCAATACGTGTGTATGGTTATATATGACGGTCGAGATTTTTTTTTTTGTGGTGGAGGCAGACCACCCATTTTTCCTAGGTAGAACCAGTACTGTACACCTCACGCCATCCGTAAGAATCGACACTTCCTCACTTAAAGTCGAGCTCCCAGTTGGATTCGAACCCGCAGCGGTGAGGGGCGAAGGTTTACAACGCAACGTCTTAACCATTCGGCCACGGAGACGCTTTGTCTACATTGAATAATTAGGTGAAAAAAGTGGACAATTTTAAAATTTTAGACTTATCGTAACATGTTTAATAAAACAGGGCCCAGACGTCTTAATTGAGCACAATGTTCTGTTAACGTTAAGAGTAATATTAATTCGAAGAAGACTTATAACTGGGGTGTATTTTTTCCTGAATCAAGACTACATTGCAATCCGTATTAGGTATGGATAACATTGTAAGACTGAGTATATATTTTGTAGCCATAAGCACGATATGAGCGGATGTAGAGAGTTATGGGAATGAGGTAACCTCAGCATTCGCTATATGGGCGACTGACCTGGAAGTAGTCACGAGGTGGGCAAGAGGGCCTAGTTACAATTTGTCAACGCCATACGGGGCGGGATAACTCACCGAATGTTGTCTACTGGGATTGCAGCCATAGGGGGAAATGGTCGTGCGACTGGTGGCGCGTTGATACCACGTCACCGGAAGCAGGATACCGGAAAATATAGCCATAGCTACCGAGGGACATGATTTGGCATACTTGATAGTCGTTGAGGGGATTCGCAAAAGTGAGGTATTAGTGCCAAGTGACTCGGCTAGATATAGCTTTGAGATGATATAGCTTTGAGATAGCTTTACTTTATTTAGCACAGATATGCAGTGATTCATATTGTTTGTTTGAATGGTGTTTTACGTCATTTTAGCACGATTTTTTGTAGTAGATGCGGACCATCCCATTTTCCTGGGTAGAACCAGTACTGCATACCTCCAGCCATTCGTAAAAATCGACACTTTTTCACTTCCAAGTTGAGCTCCGGAGCTCCCAGTGGGATTCAAAGCCGTAGCGGTGAGAGGCGAGAGGTTTACAATGTAACGTCGTCAACCACTCAACCACGGAGTAGATTTTGATATTCCACTTGCCCATTGTTATTAATTTGTATTTGTAGCATGGTCACTGAAATTCGCTTTGTATTTGTACAGGTGCAAATCGTTTAATTGAAAATAACACCTGTCATAATAAATGATGTACTCCAACTACCAGTTATCGGAAGTTAGAGTATGGCCTACAGCTGAACTGGACATCTACGAAACAAATAGAGTTTGCTCTCTTCTAGTTGGTTGGTTTTAACACCTCGGTGGGTTACGCCCATCTCGATGTGTAAATCAACAAACTCGATATCATACTGTATCTATTGCATATATATACTTATTTGGAAGTTAAGTAAGGGACACAACACATGGTTACCTTAAACTCTTGAACGACAGCTTTGCAAACCCTAGCATCTTCTATCTTAAGTTCTTGGCAGCTAAGTGTCGTAAATTTAACTACATCGTCTTGCGCCGAACCGTCTTCAATCAGTGCCTGGAGTCCATCCACAAATAAGACACATATTTCACAATCAATTGCGCTAAAAATGGATGTCAGGCCGCATTCTCTTTTTCTCTCGTGTCGTGCACTGTCCAATCGCACAGAGTATCTTGCGGCGAATTGAGCGACTTTTGAATTTGTGAACAACTCCGATCTACTCGCTTGAGGCTTGAAATGCAACAAATGCGACGCGTCGCTATTATGTAACGGTTTGCCACTCCCGTTGGTATCAGCGGTACGCTGTAAAAAATGGCGTGCGGTCGTCACGGCTACAACTAAAAACACTCCGGCTACTATAGAAATAATGAGTCTGGATGTTGTTACTCCTGCCATGTTTGCAAGTCACAAATTAAATACACTTCATAATTCACTATCCAACAGTAGCTATGTTAATCTCGCTAGATAGTCGATAGAGAATAGATCTGGTGATCTGTTAATCTCGTCAGATAGTCGATACAGGATCCAGGATGAACATGTACACTATCACGCGACATTATAAACGTGTCATACGGGGTGAAAGTAAAGTTTTACAGTAATTTAGTGCGTAGTTTGTATTACTAAACCCAACTCTATCCAAACGAATGTTGAATGCCGACATATTGGCTAACGTCCAACAGTTAATTAAGTTTTAACTTCCTCTCGGTTGCATGTATGTTTACTATTAGTATTTTCCTCATTGACATAGCATAGCCTAATTGGCTGCTATAAAAATCAAAGTGCTAAAGGCACTGATGGGCGGTGCTTTTTGTAAGTGTTGGAATGTATGGGAAATGGAAGTGCTGTAAATGTAACTTCCATGGTTTGTTTTTTACATTCAGTGATGTTTCAGGTGATTGATATTCATTACCAATTTCATATTTAAACATATTTTAGCTAACTCATATGGCCCGAATTAGCTTGCGTAGATTTTTTTCTGAGCAAGCTCTTCAGCGAGGCATAGTATTTTATATAGAGTGGAGTCTTGGTGTGGGGTCTTGGAGTGGAGTGGAGTGGACATTTTGGAGTGACCTTGGAGTCAGATTTGGAGTGACTATTTTGGATAATTATCAATTTAATATTTTTGAATGACCCTCACAAGGTGCACAGTTCCTAACATACTCAGTACAGCTGCATTGTCCCATGAGACATGTGCTAACCTTAATGTGAGGGACAGACCATCTAAAAACAACATAAATGAACTTGGATACCCAAACATTAACCCCAGTATTGAATGCCTTATGACCCTTTCGCCTGACATAAACTAGTCCCGAGTGACCAACTAATCTTAGGTCAGGACACTGACATCCAGTGTCAGGGGTATACAGGGTTCCAATATGTCCAATATGTCAGTCATACCACAGAGACTGAAAACAAAAAGCATTAAAGTTTATGGGAACTTAGAGCTCTCTCAGACTAACTGTTCCACAAACATGGATTATTTTAGAACTAGTAGTAACAGTGCCCAAGTTAAAATTAGATGTGCAGTTTTGGAATTAGTTGTTGAAATTGGGTAGCTTAATAGACACATGCATTTTAAAGAATTATTTAATAAATAAATAAGTGTATGTGCAAATGAAGTAACCCATGTAAATGTATTAGTTTCTAAAAAGTTATTAATTGTAAGAGAACTTAAGACTTCAAGTTTAGACTAAAAAATTGACTCCAAAATATTCACTCCAAATTTGACTCCAAGGTCACTCCAAAAGTGACTCCAAGGTCACTCTAATTATTCACTCCACTCCAAGACTCCACACCAAGACTCCACACCAAAACTCCACTCTATATAATATACTATGCCCTTCAGCGAGCACTGACTGTTCTATTGTTAGTAACATGATACACTTTCTATTGTCTGCTTGTATCACGATTATAACTGAGTTATAACCTTTAAAACAGATGATAAAAAGTTGACTTAGTGAAATGTTTATAAAATAGGTATGTATGACCTAAATAAATAATAAATTGCCTTTATTCTGAACATTGTTTCTTATTTAGGGCATCAAATTAAAGGCATGCATGAGAGACTACTTCTTCTAGCGTAGTGTTGCATAGTGTTGTGCTGTTAGGTTTGTCACATTCCTAGAATGCCATTGAAAAAAAAACATTATACCTCTGACGGTGCTTTCGCACCGCCAAAAATATCCAATGCTCTAGATGTGTACGTGTGTGAATGTAGACACTACTGTGTCTAAGCAGTTAACTAGTTCCTAGTTCCTAAACCGTTCCTAGTTCATAAATAGCTTCTTGCTCCTGATTCATAATCCGTTTCCTCAACAGTTCCTAATCCATAAACGGTTCAGTGTTCCTAAGCTGTTTAGGAACTAATAGCTATAGGGTCCAATCTAGACACACCGGACAAAGCAGCAAACTTTCCTCAAATGTGTTAAATGTAGTTCTCTGCATTTTTAAAATGGTCCCCAAAGGTTCATGAATCCCTAAATGTATTTTTTGGGGTAAAACAAGTTGCAAAAATAATTAAACTGCTGATTTCTGGAATAATTCAACACAAATATATACTCACGGTCAATGAAAACGTACCACAAAACAAATCCTTTTAAAAGTTGAATTTGAGGCATTTTGAACAAAATCTGATATAATCCATACAACGAGTCGACATTTAACATTCTTTTACGTGCATATCTGGATTTAGTGCATTCCACATTGGTGTAATGAAATGCACGTGCATTTCCGGGTTTCTTCATTTTTATCCCAAAAAGAAATCATTTTCTCAAAAACATTCATTGCATAATATTGTCAGAGGCCACACAATAAAAAGGCCATTAAAATCAACTGGAATTTATTCCTAGACAGATTAATGCATCTTGAAATTTAGTGGAACAGTTTTCTTTTCATGATTATCCATAGAAAACAATGTTAAATGACAAGGTAAATAACCACGTAACTGCTTGTCATAGAATCCTACCAATAAACAAGTAAGACAAGTTAGGTATCAAGATTCTATACTTAAAAAATAGAAAATATTGGTTCAGCAGTTATATTCCAAATGGGTTGCGAATAATCCAACAGAAAACACGTATGGAATTAAAGTTCTCCAGCCATGTTTTGTTTATGTTTTTTTAAATCGAAATAAATAAACAACAATAGATATTTACAATTCACGCATTGCAATATCTGAAAAGCGAGAATAAAATTTTATTTGACGACGTAGAAAACTTTGAATATGTAAATTAATCCACAGGTAAATGTATTTATCGATTATCTGGCAATAGTTGTGCAGCTATACAAATCAGATTGACCTCATTTCCCCATGCAGTCACGTAGAGGTAAAAGTAGTGTCTACGTCATGCAAATAATACTTATTTTTACATACAATTAAGTAGCGGTTTTAAATATATGTTTCTCTCCGGGACTATCAAGAAATGTTCGTATGACGTTTAAGAGTTAAATGTGTTAATTGATAATACTACAAAAAGGGTGGCCATTCATCTGTCACTGACCGTCAGTATATTTTATAAACTTATCTATTATACCCATTTAAGTGATGATACCTTTCATGCGATTAACAAATAAATACACGATTAAATGTTGGACTTTTGGCAAAAAAAAAAAGGGAAAAACAATTAATAAAAAAAGAACATAAACTCCGAATTTCTGGGATAGTTCAATAAAACTGTTTTTATAAAGCTTATCACTTATTATCTATTACCATATTAAATATAATGAGATTGTATACATTTTCCCTTATTTTTAAAAGGATCCCCATACAAGTATGTGAATTCCTTAATGTATTTTTTAGGGTCAAAATTGTGAAAATAACTAAAACTGTTGATTTCTGAAATTCTGATTCTGCAATAATTAAACAACAATTTGTTTTGTCAATACATCTCTTTTTTGCTTTATCACTCTAAATTAAGTATACCTTTCATTAAATGATAAACAAATAAAGTGTGTGTGTGCGCGTGTGTGTGTGTGTGTGTGTGTGTGCGTGCGTGCGTGTGCGTGTTCGTGTGTGTGCGTATGTGTGCGCGTGCGTGTGCGTGCACGTGCGCATAAACTGCTGATATCTGGAACAATTCAATAAACACATATTGATATTAGTTTCCGCGATTTACTGTGTTTTTGTTTAAATCTATATATAAGAGGGGGTATGAGGAAATTAGATACATGTATCTTTGGTGCGGAGTTACGGGTAACATGACAGGTATGGGAAACATGACAGGTATGGCCTGTGTGGGTAGATTGAAACCTGCTGTTTCTATGTTCTGTACTATATGTAGATATTGTGTTACGTGTAACATGACATGTACGGCCTGAATCTGTGTGAGAAGCGGGCAGTTTGAAGCCTGCTGCCTCTGGGTACGTGAGTATGTACTTACTTGTAAGGTATTCTTTCTTCTGTACAATATGTGGGTGTTTATTTACGTGTAACATGACAGGCATGGCCTGTATCTGTATGAGTGTGTAGCTTGAAGCCTTCTGGCACTACGTTGTTGAATACTTAAGTGTCACATGACGGGTATGAACTGTATCTCTGTGTAAGTTTTGGTAGCTTTATTCCCACCGCATCAATGTTCTGTACAATATGGGGTGTAACATGTATGAGTGGGACTTCTTGAAGCCTTCTGACTGTGTTTCATACAATATGTGGTTGTGGTCTTACATTTAACATGACAGGTATGGCCTGGATCTGTATGAATGTTGGAAGCCTGACCCTTTCTACGTCTACGTTCTTTACAATACATGTGTATATACTACGTCTAGCATTTCAACTATAGCCTGTATCTAAATAAGCCCACAACCTCTTTGTTCTGTCCAATATGTGCTTGTGGTATTGCATGTAACTTGACAGGTTGGCCTGCATCTGTATGAGTGTGGGAAACTCGACACTTTCTGCGTTGTTATCCTTTACAATACGTGAGTATACACTTGTTGGTAGGTTGACGTCAGTGTCCTCGTTGTTCTGTACAATATGTGGATGTATATCTAAGTGTTACACGGCAATCTGGATTATATATGTTTGGGTGTGGGCAACCTGAAGCCTTATTTGTCTACAGTCCATACAATACGTGGGTATATACTTACGGGTAAGAAATATGACATGTATGGCCTGCATCTATACGAGTGTGGGTAGCTTGAATGGGCGCTGCCTCTAAATGCTGTACAAAATGTGGGTGGGGTCAACTTGGAGCCTTCTGCATCTATGTTCCATACAATACGTGGGTATTCTTACGTGTTAACATGTGTGTATAGCCTTTGTCTGTTTGGATGAGGGCTACATCTATGTTCCGTACAATACGTGAGTATATTCATACATGTTAACATAACAGATATGTCCTGCATCGGTTTGGGCGCGAGCAACTTGAAGTCCACTGCCTCTATGTTATTCTGTACAATACGTGGGTATATACTTTCTTGTAACATGACAGGTATGTCCAGTATCTGTATGAGTGCGGGTAGCTTGAAGCCCACTGTCTCTACGTTCTGTACCATACGTGGTGGGTAGGGGCAATTTGGAACCTTCTGCATCTATGTTCCGTAAACTATGTGGTCATTCTTACGTGTTAATATGACAGGTGCGTTCTGTATTTGTTATGGTGTAAGCAACTTAAAGCCCATTGCGTCTATGTTCTTCTGTACAATACGTGGGAATATACTTTCATGTTACATGACAGATATGGCCAGTATCTGTATGAGTGTGGGTGGTTAGAGCCCGCTGCCTCTGCGGTCTGTGCGATACATGGGTTTGGGTAACTTGAAGCCTTGTGCAGCTATGTTCCGTACAATATTCTTATGTGTTATCATGAAAAGTATGATCTGTATGTTTGGGTATGGGAAACTTGAAGCCATTTGAGCGTCAAGCAAGGGAGCTACCTGCCTCTATGTTCCGTACAATACGGTAAGAATACCCAACCTAATGGGGCTTATTATACATGCACAATGAGAGGCTCTGATGTTAATTCATATTTTAAAAACAATTTGTATATGGTCCACTGCTTTTTATCCGTTTATTTCCTTTCCAGTGAATTCCGACATAATCGCGACAATTTTCATGCCATGAATGTAGCAGTGACGATTCTCATGCTAGACTGCTTCACTGCGCATGTTCCATTTCACTCCAACGTTTATTCAAAAGGTGTGGAGCAGACTAACGCGGTATTACAATTGTGAACAGAATAGGTTATTTACATGTAGCGGAGCGAGGTAATTAACATGTTTAGAAGAAAACATCCTTACTGATGATATCGATGATGTAATTTTTGGAAACGGGGTCCTCAGGTTTGTACTTCGGTAAATAATGTTTCTGATAAGAAAAACACAGAGCATATATAACCAACCTTCTTCGTCAGTATTTTTAAGTTCACCATCTACTTATATTATGTTTTAGAACCCTTTTCTCTATTTCCTCCTTATACAATATTATTTTCTCTCAGAAGCTATTTTACGCGTAAAACCTTGCTTGTTGTAAAAAAATAATTTGTTAAATTACTTTCTTTAAGGGGGCAAATAGTCAACAATAACTACTTTTAAATGTTAGCCGTGTACGTAAGTTAGGAATACATCGACCTGTATGGGTAATTGTCCACGAAACCATAGCACTCCCGACAATACAAATGGGTGTTTCCCCCCGCTCCCCACCACCCACCGAGTACTGAATACTCCCTAATTTAAAGCTGAGTACTGAATGCTCCTTCATTTTAGACCTGAGTACTGAATACTATTTAACATGGATAACCCTAGTACTGAATACTATTTTAACCCGGGCCGTGGGTACTGAATACTCTCTAAATTTGCCCTGAATACTGTGTACCAAAATGGGGGGGGGGGGGGGGAGGGGGGAACAGCCCCATACAACTAACCAGCATATATCTGATTGGCTACTCAGTTCTTATATCGTGCCGAGTGCGGTTGTAACACCTATGAGTATTCATACTGTACAAGTTCAAGTATGCATTGGGTTTAACGTCGCTTTTAACAATCTTTCTGTCATATCAATACGTGTAGCAGTGAACATATCAATACGTGTAGCAGTGAACTCTATGTCTGTCATATCAATAATATCAATACGTGTAGCAGTGAACCCTATGTCCAACTGTATAGTGCTGCCACACTGGAATGCCATGCCGTAGACACACATGATACCCTACAGTCACATTATACTGATGCCGGGCCCACCAGTCCTAGAACTTCTCTTGATATATTGAGCGTCAAGCAAGGGAGCTACAAGTGCCATTTTTTTAGGCCAGGGATTGAACTCACGACCCCCGCATGCGACAAATATATTGTCTAACTACTGTTATGACTTTGTTAAGGTTATTTCTATGTTTTATTCTGTTTCTTATTCAATGAATTGGTTGTTAAATTAAATACGGTTGTATTTTGAGTTTGTTGTGTATTTTATTGTTTTCATAGCGGCGTGTCCTTGTGGTATAGCATCCGCCTCGGCCGGGTCAGTAGGTAGCTAGTAGCTCTGACTACGGCGTTCTAGGACTGTCGGCCCGGTGTCAGTATAATGTGACTGGGTGAGGTAACGTGGTTTGTCTACGAAGCGATATTCCAGTTTGGCAATGCTATAAAGCTGAGCATACATCTCGATCAGCGTGCGTTATATGACTGAAAGACTTTGCACCCCGTACATACATAGTTGTATGATTTTATAGTTCAGGGTGGCGAAAGTATGTGCCTGTTTGATTGATTCAGGTAGGTGTTAGCTTCATAACTTTCTTAATATTTATCGAATTTTATTAACTAAAGTGAACATAACCCTCGAAAGTGAGTTCTTTCCTCCGCCACAAAAGCTAATTCGAGTTATCTTGTACTTTCTGAGATTAGCCCTTCCAAACTCAAGGAAACGAAAGAAATCTATGACCGTGTCCATTAGGGGAGGGCTAATCTCAGAAAGTACTGCATGAACCAAATTGCCTTTTGCGGCGGATGAAAGAGCTCACAATGTAATGGTATGTGTCCTTTTTTTGAACAAAATTCGTTAAATATTAACATTATAAGCATGTGTAAACTTCGCTGGTAAATATGAAAACTAAGTAATGTAGTTGTGTGTTACTACTCCGGTTTACACAAGCTTCCTGTTTAAGA
Organism: Cyrtodaria siliqua; assembly: GCA_037043455.1. Lineage (NCBI taxonomy): Eukaryota > Metazoa > Mollusca > Bivalvia > Adapedonta > Hiatellidae > Cyrtodaria > Cyrtodaria siliqua. The sequence continues at coordinate 42,165 of JAWPHD010004330.1, read as the reverse complement.
TAACAACAGGAACTTAACTATCACGCTCATGTAACCTTTAATTGATGTAAAACATAAGAAACAAATTGACTTATATGTCAAGTGTATTGTCAAGATGTCTCTGGCACGTGACTGAGTAGCTTAATTATGGTTCAATCGTGAAAACTCGGCCAATCCCGTCATTCTTCGGGCTTTGTCTGATTTCATACAAATTAAAGATTGTTTTGTCAGTACGCTATCACCTAAAACAGGCATAGATGCATCAATTCCAATGAATTCCTGTATAGATAAGAGTCCATCAGAGTTGCTATTGTTGGTTTACTTACGTAGCAAGTGCTGGAAGTGTGTCAGGGCAATCCTTAGGACTCATGTTCCGCACTGTAAGTTGACCATGTTCTGACATCCTTACTCTCATATACAGACTGATGTAAGTTGACCATGTTCTGACTTCCTTACTCTCATATACAGACTGACCATGTTCTGACTTTCTTACTCTCATTTACAGACTGACCATGGAAGCATTCTTGAAAATCAGTTATACGGTACATTTCCTGATAGTTTCTTGAATATTCATTTGTATAGTACTTGAAACTGGTTGTTGTGATTTTCTTCATTAATTCTCTAATACAATTTGAAAATCTTTCTGAAAATTGATTAAAGAACCATTGGAGCATCATATACTGGCATTATTTCTGCAAATAGGTTTTCAACAACTTTGGTTACAGTACTACACTGTACTTAAAGAAAAACTTTCGATGTATGAAGGTTCTTTTTTTTACTGATATATGTCTCAATCCCTTTAATGCACATAGACGTTGACAGATTATACTTTCTTTCCTAAAGAACTTCACCTCAACAAAGCTAATATTTCTCATAGCTGATATATCTTCTTTACTCGATTTACATCTCGCGATTGAAACCGAGAAATAATAAGCAAACTCCAAGACAAGAGAGATCATTTCAATTTTGACATTGTTAATTACCCCGACCTAGACGGGGCTGTTCTCCGATCAGTTTCTTAAGGAGTCCATGCTTCTCAACTTATTATTTTCACTAGAGTTTTTAATCGAGATGAGGACTTCAATATTCGTAGCCAGAGCAGCAAGGTAATAAACCATTAAGGACACGACAAGACAATACTGAAGACAAACATCAAACGTTACCGTCCCTTCAGTCCAAACTCTTGTGGTAGACTGGTTTACGGGTCAATAATCGGGGTTTCCGACACAATCACTGTTATTAGAATAATGTGCACGTTTTCCTCTGGAAATGACAGATATATAGTAGGCCTATAATTATATATTTACATATATGTATGTAATATTGAAAAGTATTCAAAACAAATGTTTACGTAGTGTATAAATCTGATATGTTAAGTATACTATACATGTATCTTATATCATATGTGTCTGCAAGTTTGTTGTGAATATTTATATTTTCAAAATGTATCTACTGAATTGGACAAGAAGCCATATGAACGGTCAGTTGGTACAATATATAACTGTCAAATCGTACGAGTCATCAAGTGCATTATTCACGTTTGGACAAACGAACCATTTGCAATTCGATAGATTATATAATCAGGTCAGGACGATATCAAAGTTTGTGTATTTACCTTACATAAACGCTAAGCCCAACGGACAACACTCGGCGAACATGGGCAGATATACAATACATTATCAGTGGTAATATAGCGCACTTTTCTAAAGACTATTTACTAATTAAATATTAATAATTACCTCGCAAATATGTCAAGCGACTACTGGATGGTATATAAACTCCGGGTACGACATACTAAGTTTTATCATATACTTCCCTACAAATAAGTTATTTTTGAATAAACGATACATTATAGACCTAGCTAGTCATATCAATCAGAATTTCGTTGTCGGGCACACGCGTGAAATATAAGGTGAAAAAAATGTCAAAATCGCGGAAATAACCGAATGTTCATCTCGATCCTTTTACCGGAGTGATACGGAAATAACCGATTAGTTACTTTGTCACGGGTATTGTTTGTCGTCTGCGTTTCATTAGTTACAAATAAACTTAGTTACAAACAAATAAACTTAGTTACAAATAAACTTAGTTACAAATAAACTATTAAACTCCATCCTGTTTTCGCGGCAGATTATAGACCATAGAATCATTATCAGTGGATATTAAAAATAACTACTTATGACAATTCACCTTGATTAGAAAATTTCAAATTCACTGGAATTAATTTTCAATAAGATTTCGGACAAAAATAAATGTTGTGTACCACTTAGCACATCAGAATGGACTAGATCTAAACTTATTCTCTCCCTGGAAAACAGCGTACTGAGTGAGCTGAAGTTGAAATTTCGACAAAGCTCAAGTATATGATAAATAGAATAAAAAATGTGTATTTTCATATCACACCCTATATCAGCCCCTCGACCCATATCAGGCCTCGAGCTAAAGCTCTCGGGCTGATATGGCGTCTCAGGCCTGTTATCATTCTCTATGTATTCCGGGTTGTATTGCACTAGAAGTAGTTCCTTGCTTAGTTTGCAGGTAAGTGAAATTCATGTTTGTGTTTTGCTTTTCTTTAATATTTAGGAAGCATATGCGGCAATATTTTAAGTTATAAATAATATCAGTGCTAAATAATATTTCCTTATAAATAATATAAAGATGCATATGAATGTCAGTATATTAAATAATACATAGGGTATGAATGTTTTTAATAATATAACATGCTATATTGGATGTATTGACTGCATGATGATGAATAAATGGTATTCCGGGTTGTATTACACTAGAAGTATCGTCTTGCTTATTTTGCAGTCCTAATGACATTAACCTACACTTCACTGCTTAATTGCTAATTGTCTTGTTACATATACATGGGCAGAGAACTAATAAGAAATTACGTTTTTGGCATGGGGAAAAGCAATGTTATTTGAATGCGAATTGGCAAATGTGTCCTTTTGTTTAAAACAATTAAAACAAGTATCATTATTCATCAATACTGTATTATTTATATCGGATTGTATGACTAAACGTATCATTATTCATCAATACTGTATTATTGGAGAGCACTGTAATAACAACACATAAAATATTTTTTAAACTTTAATAGATTTGGCAAATATTGGGCGTGGCATGGATTGATAAACAAGCCCCAATCATGGGGCTTAACAATTGGGCTGCCGGTAAGCACAAAAGACCATTATGGCAAGCCCTTACAGTAGAAAGCATTAAGCAATAAAGCAAATTGAATATTACAATATTAAGGACATAAATACATGTGCACCAAATTAAATGTTCATTATGAAAGCAACTTTTCTGATAAGCATTTAAGCAAGTGTTGAAAGCACGGTTGATATTCAAGCATAATTACAAGTGCACCGAATTCAATCAATTCAAATGGTTTTTAGCAATTCGTACGGACAGCAAATTTGTATATAATTTATGTTTAGATTACAATTCAGTCTCTGGGTATACAGGAGCTGAATAAAGTTAAACTCAAACTTATATGTCCTTCCTTTCACACCTTCGCTGCCCGCACACAAACACATCAACTAGTTGTGATCCAAATGTTCCATCAAGTATGTAAGTGCACTGAATGTCCATGCCACACCAGTAATTGTTGACTAGGTAAGTGGATCCAGGTGAAGGCATCAACTGAAAATATATAACTCAGAGAAAGCAACATGATCTTGCAACATAAAATGCTATCTTTTGAATAGAAGTATTGACACACATTTAGACTGACTTAGATGAACTTGTTGTACTTATACAACTGAAAGACAATATTATCGATTTAAATCAAATGATCCTGTGGGCAGGGAGGGAGGGAATTTCAGTTTTTAAATGTAAGCTCAAAGCAAATCTTACCTATTTGTGAACAAATCAACATGCCGGTGTACATATACGAAGCAATGCACCGTGAAAATTACTCGAGACTCTATTGTGCCCATCGCGTGAGGTATACCTTGACGTGTTCGTTGGCGGACGGACTATAAACCTTAGAACTACACACAAACACACGTGAAAATTACTCGTATCCTCCAATAACTGTGACTATAAAATAGATTTTTTATAGTCAGTATTATTGGAGAGCACTGTAATAACAACACATAAAATATTTTTTAAACTTTAATAGATTTGGCAAATATTGGGCGTGGCATGGATTGATAAACAAGCCCCAATCATGGGGCTTAACAATTGGGCTGCCGGTAAGCACAAAAGACCATTATGGCAAGCCCTTACAGTAGAAAGCATTAAGCAATAAAGCAAATTGAATATTACAATATTAAGGACATAAATACATGTGCACCAAATTAAATGTTCATTATGAAAGCAACTTTTCTGATAAGCATTTAAGCAAGTGTTGAAAGCACGGTTGATATTCAAGCATAATTACAAGTGCACCGAATTCAATCAATTCAAATGGTTTTTAGCAATTCGTACGGACAGCAAATTTGTATATAATTTATGTTTAGATTACAATTCAGTCTCTGGGTATACAGGAGCTGAATAAAGTTAAACTCAAACTTATATGTCCTTCCTTTCACACCTTCGCTGCCCGCCATATGGATGGGAGCCCGGACACTCCCATCATGGAGTGTCCAGGCTCCCATCCACCGCCAAAAACGGAGGAAACATTTTATTTTTGGCAGCAGCGAAGAGTGCGTATCAAAAGCAAAATATCCAAATGCCACGCCCAAAACAGAAAAGGTGCCAAAAAAGTATATATTTCCTTAGCACTGCCCACTTTTAATGTAACATTAAAATCCAGCCAGAAACTGGTTAAGAAAAGTTGTTCCCCACATTTGATAAATGAACACCATCCGGTTCAAGACAGGTATCATCAGCCTGAATGTCTATAGCAGATAATGACCCTAATATCTATTATGGCCTTAGTGGCATAAATGCTTAGCCTCTTTCTGGCCCTTTCCATTTCAAAAGGGTGGTTAGGCTAACGCCATGAAAGCCTAGGAAGTATGTGAGACCAAATAACGACCACATTATGTAAATTGACCCTAAAAACTCGGTCAGAAGCTTAACATGCTTTCTAAGAGCCTTTAATGGGTATTTCTCTAAATCAATTCCCCAGGACCACATTGTTGATGCATCAGACATTGACAAAATAAATAAATGTCAGAAAAATATCCAGTATGTAAAGGTTGGAGGAAGACTGTAACCTTTAATGTGTGGCGCCAAACACAAATTGACTGTTAAACGTTTCGAAGCTGTCATAAATTAGCATCAGCAATATAAATAATATGAAGTGTAACATGTACATGTTACTCAGTGTCAGACCTTGAACATTGAATGATTTCTGATTAAGGATGTGTCCTTTCCTCTGTTTTCGTGTGCCACTGTTATTTCATTTCAGTCAGCAAACAACTGAGATACATCTGTTCATATATACTATGCACATTTTCCCAATTTAACTTTGGCCGCCTTGATAATCAAGTTTGTGTCTATTGTGAACGGGTCTTTAACTGTATTTTTACCTTTAACCGACGATCGGTTTTTAGAATTTTGTATCAATCATCATCATCTTCAGAGGCCTAAGTAATTGATGAACAATTAGGCAATCAATCGGTACATGCATGTGTACAAGCCATATATAGTAACTCTCAATTGATGTCCTTGCTCCACTATTTTATTAGCCTCACTAGTAATAGCAAGTATTTGCATAACGATCTAAAACTATCTGAAATCGGATCCATCCATACACTACGACAACAATAGACGAAGAACATGTATCCATTTCAAGTAAATTCAGGGTTCGACATTAACAGTTGTCCCCTTGTCCTGTGCGATATAGTTTCTACTGGGGACAAGTTAATTGTCCCAGGTGACCTGTCCTACGGACAACTAAATTTTTTAACAGACATGAATTTTTTATCTTTAAAACTTGTGGCTGAAAAAATGTCAAAACATTGGCGAGCACATTGTAAATGACAAATAAAAACCATATTGTTGTCATTGGTGGAATGCAACTGAGGGACTGTAATGTCACTTTCATGATTGATCTTGTCATCGTGATTTGATTCTGACTATTGAAATGACATTTACCTCATTTATCACCTTCCTGTATGACAACCTAAGATGAGGTTGTTGAATTGGATGACGTGTCATTAGAATACCATTTGCAACCTGCCCAGGTTCTATTGTGCATATACCTTTTGGACGCCCTGTTGTGTATATGACTATGACTATTGACTATAAACCCCAGAGCTACACACACACATTACAGTGTGGAACCTTGCAGAGAAGTCTATTTTGAATAGAACACAGCATAGATAGAAGTGGTTTTTATAATTTGGCGACCATGCACATAACTGGTTTAAAGTGCAATGTATTGAATAGGGACAATCGGAAAAGAAAAGCTAACTTAACTTCAATGAACCGCTGACAAAACTACCTGGTGCAGGATAAATAAAACATCATCCCGTTGCAGGATAAATAAAACCTCATCGATCAAAAGGAATAGCCCTAAACTAAACCAATGATCAAATAGAATAGCCTTAAAATAAGGCTTATGAAAAGTATGTAACTTCTTTCCAGGTCTTGAATATGTACACAACTGATAAGGCACTGTCGATGTAATAAATATGAATGTACTAAAGAACTGTAGGGATATATTCCCCAAACTCCACACGAAAAATTTCGAAATGAACCATGTTTTGAAAAGCTGATGGGTGGCGTAGGCTTATCTTATATAACAGGTAAAAAGTGGAACATTACATACAATACCAACACTGGAGAACTCTATGACCTGTTCAACACAAAGCATCCGATACAGACATAGGAACGTTTGACCGGTCTGAAGTGAACTTGATGGTTACACAAACTGAAATATAAGGCAACATGTAGCGTTGGTGAAATCGTGTTTTATGATGCTAACCATGTAATTGGAGTGTTTGGGCTATACATGTATGTTTTCTTACTGCGGCTAAGTATATCTCAACAGTTTGTTGATCTCCGCTAATTTTAACTTGCTGCTGTTTACTGTTGCTGCTAATAAAAGTTGTTGGTCTGTCAATGGAGGCAATGCATAGTATATATTTCCTTAGCACTGCCCACTTTTAATGAAACATTAAAATCCAGCCAGAAACTGGTTAAGAAAAGTTGATCCTCACATTTGATAAATGAACACCATCCAGTATTATTTATATCAGATTGTATGACTAAATGTATCATTATTCATCAATATTGTATTATTTATATCAGATTGTATGACTAAACGTATTATTATTCATCAATATTGTATTATATATATCAGATTGTATGACTAAAAGTATCATTATTCATCAATATTGTATTATTTATATCAGATTGTATGACTAAAAGTATCATTATTCATCAATATTGTATTATTTATATCAGATTGTATGACTAAACGTATCATTATTCATCAATATTGTATTATTTATATCAGATTGTATGACTAAACGTATCATTATTCATCAATACTGTATTATTTATATCAGATTGTATGACTAAACGTATCATTATTCATCAATATTGTATTATTTATATCAGATTGTATGACTAAACGTATCATTATTCATCAATATTCTATTATTTATATCAGCTTGTATGACTAAAAGTATCATTATTCATCAATATTGTATTATTTATATCAGATTGTATGACTAAACGTATCATTATTCATCAATATTGTATTATTTATTTCAGATTTTATGACTAAAAGCGGGAAAAGTTAACACATCTACATGTGCTTTAAAAGGCTGATGATTTTCGGTTCTCTGTATATTCGGCTATATACATGTATATAATATTTTATTTAAAAAAAAAAAACCTATTCAAAATAATAGTAAGAAAACAGAAGTATTTGAGGATGTACCACCGATATCTGTAATTAAATATCGGGCTCGGCGATCTCCAAAGATTGGAATGAATAACAGTTCTGAATGCAAGCAATGGGAGACGTTTTACCGCCGCCACACTACACCGGCAACGCTACTGTGATATATAAAAAGAGTATTGATGGAGTAATTTGGAAATCGCCGAACACGATAGATACAAATAAACAAATTCTTGTATTTCCGCTTTTCTGACTGGACATTAGGTGTTGATTTAAATAACATAAAGTCTAATAACCTTGCCTAAATGGGAGTTTTGTTTTATAAAGACATCATGCGACATATAAACATAACTAGAGAAGTAATAAACCAGAGAATTGCAACGTATGCTCGAAATTTCGCGAATGCACTTTCATTCATAATGCTATAGAAATTGTCATTTCTTAAAGCAACAGTCTGCAAATGGTCTCAAATTAAAGACAATTATGTAGAATGTACTGGTATTTTCAGAATATTCAAATGTTTGATATAAATGTCAACACATGTTATTTAAAAAGTCCGACTATGGCCTATTTTATGCGACTTCCTGATGTTGTTGTAGTTTTCCTGTAATCTGAACCTGTATAGAATTCATCATTGTTCACAGCAGGAACTGCGACTGGTCTCCAATTAAAGAGAATTATATCATGTGTGTAGTGATATCATTATATACTTTCTTCCTTAAAGTTGTTTGCACTATTCTGGAACTAGTTTCATTTAAAAGGGCTTTAAAAACCATGGAAAAAACTAAAATATCATAAAAAAATACGATATATATGATCTTTTAAAAATTTGCAAATATTCTCTAACGGGGGCAGCCATCTTGGATTGATGACGTGATCGCGCCTTTTCCACCATTTATTGCATATTGATACATATCATTTAAAACAAAGTATATCATTGCAAATACATGTAAATCGTAAAAAGAGCATATACAGTATAATATTTTACTTTGTATTTATAATTTGATAGATGTATTTGCTTCTACAGTACTGTTACGGATATTATGAGCGAGAAAACATGAAAGATGATATATTGAAATATTGTTAAAATACATTATATGGTCTATTTATTTCCTGGCCATGTCCAGTTATTTCCCAACGATGTCCAGTTATTTTCCAGCACGTTTTTCACCCACCATATCACTGCCCTGATATAATAGAGTATTGTTACGGATATTATGAGCGAGAAAACATGAAAGATAAGATATGATGACATATTGTTCAAATACAATATATGGTCCATTAATTCCCAGCAATGCCCAGTTATTTCCCAGCTATGTCCATTTATTTCCCAGCATTATTCCGTCTACCATATCACCGTCGTGATATAATAAAGGATTGCTACGGATATTATTACCTCATTAATGCGTTTGACATGAAAGTTGTCGGGAAAACGTTTTAGATCAGATATGAAATCATTTATTATGATACAAATATTGGTCCAGTTTTTCCCCAGCTGTGCCTAGTTATTTCACAGGCCATTTTTCCCTTTAGTTTTGCGACTGCTATGATATAATAGAGTGTTGTTGGTCATACTAGTATCTAAGAAGTAGAGTTAAATAGAGAATATTATGTCAGTGCCTTTTACTATCAAGTTTATTAGGCGAGGCTTGGAAAACGAATAATGGCGAGGCTCTGCCGAGCCATTCTTTGTTTTCGTGCCGAGCCTAATAAACTTGATAGTAAAAGGCACTGACACAATATTCTATTTATCATGTAGATTATCCATATTTTCTGTATGAATTACTATTATTACCTATTTCTCAGAATGGTACGCTTATCGAGGACGTCGCCATGTTGTTGTTTTTTGTTTATTTTATGACGTCAGGCAAAGTTACGTGCATGACGTCAGATAACGTTACGTACAATAAACGCCGAGGGATTCCGCATTGATTTGCTTTATTGGTCAGTTCCTAATTAAAGCAAAATTTAATAGGTCACCCCTTTATTAGGCAGAAAAGTGCATATCTGCATGATAATATAAAATATTCGCGAGACAACATGAAATATGAAATATAATGACATATTGTTCAAATACAATATATGGTCCATTTACTTCCCGGCAATATCCAGTATTTTCCCAGCTATCCCAGCTATGCACACTGCTCGGAGGCTTAAAGTAAATGTCATCAATAAACTCGTAACAACTTATCGACCACGGTGTATAACTTATACTTCAACGTAATAATTTCGGAGACCACAGGTTCGATACCAATGAAAGAACTAGACGAACTATGTTTGCAAGTGTTTATTCTTATGCCTGGAAATGCTGGTGCTATGTATGGTAGTGAAGTGGCATTGTTCTCAGTTAAACGCTCGAGTTTCTGTTTGAGAGGTTTTCTACACATTGGCTTCGTATTCCGAGGACCGTTCAAAGCATGGAAATTCATATCTGAAAATATTAAGGGAAAATTGAAAAACTCGCATACAGTAAGGCTACACATAATTATTTATGTGTGTATATTGCCATGTATATATATATTATAATGAATGAAGTTATAGCTTGCATATGAAGCACACATTTGTTTTATTTCATCAACCAATTTTAAAACAGATAAGTATTGCCGAATTTCTATCAAATATAATTTTACTGTATTTAATTAATGTACTACTGAAGATATGTGTGTAGTCTGATTTAAATGTGTCTCGTAAATAAACATGGACAGTCCATGAATAACCATGAGCACAGAACTTTAATAAACACTATTTTAAACAATTAGATGACGTTAATTGTTTTAGTTTAATGAAATATGAAGTTTGTAGGGCAATTAGTTGAGCTTAACAAAACAAATTAACCACCAGACAGGGCATGCACGGAGGAATAGGCAAACGGTTGAGCGACACATTATATCGTTATTTCGTTAAGATGTTATAAAATGAATAAAACAAATAATTTTTACCGACTGTGACTTTGAACATAAGGAAAATGTGAGTTAAATGTCAATAGTTGCCATATAAGAAAATAAAACAATCCAGCGCCTCTACATCGAACAACTAGCGCTTAACTTCAACAAACACTCGCTTCGATAAATATTAACATCTACAAACCAAATCAGACAAAATATGAATTTCGACTTTAAAATTAGTTTTGAAGCCAACATCTATAAGAAACATATTGAAATACAACTGAACTGATCCAACAAATGTATTTTGATGAAATATAAGGCAGAAAAGTAAATATATACAAGTTCTTACCGTATAAACCACCTGATAAATCAAATTCAGATTTCCACGTCGTACACTTGAAATTCTCGTGCATTGTGCAAATGTAAAACACAGATTGGTAGCGCACGGTGACATGGAGAATGCGTTTGTAAAATCACGATTATTTGGGAAATATGAGTTTCCACATCTACAAACCATCATATTCCTGCCTACAAACTCTACAAACTCAAAATCGATTCGCACTTTACCCACAGTGTGTACTAATGGAATTTGTGCTTTAAAGGACAAATTACTGTTATTTAAGTGGCCATATACCTTTTATTGTATAACATTCTGCCGGTGCAATTTATAACATGACACCGGCAACGTGGTTATAACTGCCTTTTTTTCAAAAGTACCTCTATATGTTTTAATTAACTACTTATTTTTATCTTACTTCTATTTTGTTGAATCCATGGCCAATATATTCCAATAAACATAAACTGTAAACATCGCCTTGTATTGTTCTAAAGCCGTCTTTAATAACACAAATATATATAAATGCCAATGCTAACATCAAATCATTGAGTCATGGTTTACAAGAACCGCTTGTATCATACTTAGCACAACTTGAACAAATAACTTCAGTGTGGTTTCTTTTCAATCGTCTTTGGGTATTTTTCGTAGGTCTTTCTTTAACAGCTTTCCAAATACAGCGTTATATGGGTGAGTGCATCTTGTTGATTGGTTGTTTCCATCCACTATCTGTCGTCCTTCATTGGCCCATTTAAATATACTGCCCTCCAAGTTGTACACGTTGATATTACCATTATTGCCAAGTCCTACAGAATACAGAAAATTACTATTTTATAAATTTCAATTGCGAGCAAGATAAAGACTTCCCAGGAAATACATAGCAGAGATATAAGAAGTTACTAAAATCTCATATAATCTCGTATGAAACAAGGCAAAACTACAACATTTTGTATTTTGGTTTACTTGCCTTATATATATAAATGAGAAAAATGGTCATACAGAAATCACAGCACCCAAACGCAATGACACCGTAGATTTGCACTGTACCACAAACAAAGAGCAAATTAACTATACAATGAAAAAGACAATACACAACAAAAAGGGTGGTGAAGACAAGGTTACCGATTTGGAACGGTCATTGGCAATACACAACCTCGCTATTATCCTATCTTCATCGCTCAAACTGACAAGAGCGTGTATGTAAATAAAAGTACATCCCATCAAAAGGAAATCTCTAACAAAAAAGTCCACATCCAGAGAAATTAGGAAACGATACACGTATATGTTATTGTAAAGATATATATATATATATAGACATAATTAGTAACACCTCAGAATGTATCCAGAATTTGTACTGAACAACCACAGCAGTTGCAGCTCAAGAGAAAACCAATTTAGGATACGACCAGAAAAACCGAGGGACGAAGGAGAAAACCAATCTAGGGTACGCCCAGAAAAACCGAGGGACGAAGGTTCATGCACCCACCTTCCCTTTCATGTTTCAAAAAGGTACAGAAAGAATATAACAACAACAATGCACAAAGGATATTATTACCTTTAATTCATGACCAGTTTTAGACTACTGTTTCTAAACATTAAAGATTCTACACTGTTACAATTTCCGGCAAAACTACAGCAACATAAAGTAAATAATCATGTCATAAAAATTAAATAAATACGCCATTTCGAAATGTTTGAAAACACGTAATTATTTTGATAATACCAATGCATTCAAAAGATAAAGTTCTTTGCTTGAAACCCTATAACGTCGGTTTTAAGAAATTACAATTTCTATTCAGTTACAAATACAAGTGCATTCGTGAAATTTCAAGGACTTCCAATCTGAAAGAGAAAGTTGCCAATCTTTGAGTTAATACGTCTCTGGAAATAGTTTTTTAACCTTTCGTATCAGTTATTGAAACACTATTTATTAACACAATAATTCAGCAAAACCAGGTTAGGGCTGGTCGTTTACCAATAAGCAGCAGCAAATGAATGAAAGAACATTAATTTAGACTAGTTCTCAAATGAGATAGGATTGCAAACAATTATTATGTTTTAAAATCTATGGTATTGTGCGTTGTTGAAATGTTAAACATGTTTTTACATTAGTATCGATATATGAATGCAAAAACATTTCAAAATGGTTTCCTATGAAGGATTTATCGACAAGGCAGCCCACTGTAACCCCTTGTGGATAGGATCGACGGAACTGTAATCCCTAGCTTGTGGATAAGATCGACGGGACTGTAGCCCGTTGTGGATAAGAGCGACGGGATTGTAAAAGTGGATATTAAAATCGAACAGGAAATGCAGCTTCAAGGACCAGAGTCAAACACAAACACGTAAAGAAACAAACAACAACTATAAAGATGATTAAAAGGCAAGATATGACATCACAAACATAAAAAGGTTGACAATAGGGCTAAAGTGGCAAAAAAAGGCCCGCTGAGGGTCTAAATAGATTCTAGGGTGTCTGTACCAATTTCGAAATGTTTGAAAATACAAAATTATTTTGATAATACCAATGCATTCAAAAGATAAAGTTCTGTGTTTGAGACCATTAACATAAAATATTTTTTAAATCAATCTTACCCTATTGTCATCCCAATAAAACGTGACAGTGTAAATAAAGATGCCGGGTTATATTCTCCCAACAAACGAGGAAGCATTACTAGGCAATATAAGAGAAAAACACATGCAAGATCATGTACATATAATATTTAAAAAAAAGTCTAGAAAGTCCACAAAGCAAGTACTCAGTGACTTGGCAGAAGCTAGAGCAACAAGAGAACAAACCGTTAATGGTATGTGATACGATGAGAATTATGCCAAACATCAAACGCAACCGTCATATAAGAATTTAGGTAGACGTCATCATAGGGTCCAGTCATCGCAAAACCAAAGAGTAGAGCATGGTTGCGAACTGTAAAGGTGTCAACCCCTAAACATGCAGTGTGTTGCAAAATGATAGGGTCATTTCATAAACGTTTTAACAAGTTTTATAAACATGTATGAAAGTGATCAATGACTAGGGATCGTACGAAGTTTGTAAATCACATCACCATGAAAGTCAGGTTGTGATAGTCCTTGTCGTCAGAAGTGTACTTAAATTACTTTTTATATTTTAAAAGTAGATCAGGTTACGATAATAAAAATTGTGCAAGGTTTTCCGAAGTTTATGGTAACGGTAGCATTGCTGGAGTAATTTTTTAAATTATACAAATATTACGAGTATTAAAGTCCTCAACATCGACTACAAGCTCTAGAAAAACGGATAAGCTTGAGAAACATAGACCCCATAAGAAGTAGCTCGGGGAACATCCCCACCTAAGTGGGGATAATTAACGATATCAAATTTAAAATCATCTCTCTTGTCATAGATTTTATTAATCAAATGCGGCATTTTCAATAGAGCAATATAAGCATCAGAATGGCTAGCTTTGTTAAGTTGAAGTTCCTTACGATAGATATTATTAACCATAGTAGAAAAGAAAGGATTGTCAATGTTCAATATGTCATCCAGATACCGAGAGGTGTCATTAAAGGCTTCAGTTACATCTGCCTGAGTAACAAATGAAAGACTCGACATGGAATCTCTTTCATAGCAATACAAGAACAAAACTGCGACAAGAGGTGCACAGTTTCGTACCCAAATGGTCCATATAGTGTAATTGTCTAAATTGCCGTTAGTAAAAAAAAACACGCTATTGCTACAGGCCAAAAAATGTAGTTTTTTTCTCTAGCGAAAGTTTTTTGAATAAGAGCATTTACCGCGTGTCTTTGATAACCCGTTGTGGATATATTGACATGACTGTAACCCGTTGTTGATATTTTGACATGACTGTAACCCGTTGTGGATATATTGACGTGACTGTAACCCGTTGTGGATAAGACCGACGGGACTGTAACATGTTGTGAATAAAACTGACGGGACCCTTACCCCATTGTGGATAAGAGCAACAAGATCGTCTAGATTGTTAAACTCGTTGTGGGTAGGATCAACGGGACTGTAGGATCAACGGGACTATAACCCGTTGTGGATATGAGCAACGAGACTGTACATTGTAGGTAAGAGAATCAAACATAAGAGCCGTTCTAATACACTCAAGTGATATGAGAAACTGCAACACGGGAATTTCCGCTATATATTGTATATACTGCACACTTAATTGCACATAATATTCCAAAGAAATCCCAAAGATGTTTTTTTAAAAAAAAATTGCAGTTAACTAGAGAAAGGACACAACTGTGATGTTGTAGACGTTTTAATCAAAACTACACTTTGTAACAAGAACTTCATCAATGTTGAAGTTGCTCTTCGAAAAAATTTGAGCTAGTTCAGTACTGTATTTAACGTAAATAGTTTGCAAAATTTTGCATCCTAAGTGTGTGCTCACATGATTGAGCCAAACGCGTACTCTGTGAATAATGAAAACATTGCAGGAATACTATTTGCTGTATTATTTGTTGTTTTAGTATTTTTTTCCAAAAGGAAAGGTCTTACGTAGCCATGTACCATTCGATTAAAAGCAGCATATTTGTACATACATTATATAGCGGAAATTCCCGTGTTGTCGTTTTTCATATCACTTGAGTATAAAGATGATTTTCTTAATAATTCACTACTGGGGGATTGTAGTTTTAAAGATTTAGTGATGAGCTTAAAAATCGCATATGTACATTTGATGTTAGAATTGATGCATCTCTTAGATAATATGGAGCCTGATCATTACATTTATGAAACATGATGATTGCTTTTTTGGAATTTTGGATCTATGTAATGAAAAGAAGGATTGCTATCATAAATACGATTAGTTGTGCACTTGGAAGATGCATTATTTTGATATACATGCGAATTAAGTAACGTTGAAGCCACCCGTGCAAATGTACCTTGATTTTTTATAGTACTTGTCCAGTTTTTGTGCTACGAATGGAGGCCCTATATCCGACTGAACAGTAACATACTATGGTCTTGCCATCTGGAAATAAACCATGGCCATGCTGTATTAATCTACTTCGAACGCATTTAAAAAATTAAAAATAAAATACAAATGTCACCTGTCATAAAATCATGACAATTCAAACGAAATGTTTAATATATCCCAATCTAAATAATAAATTATAATAAAAATAAAACAAGCACACTTTCCAAATTGTTTAAATTTTGAAATGAACTCTTTAACATATAATTATATCCCTTCTTTTTCTGTATAAACAGTGCTGAATCACACATGTACAATGAAGTCCTTTCTATGCCCTATATGGTAACTTGTATATATGTATACATTGTATTTATCTTTAAAAACAATATTCTTGTTTATTCTACGGGGAATATTCATTATATATAGTTTATACAATTTACTCGTTCAAATGTTTGGCCTATCATGTTAGTATTGAAACTTTGAGTTTTGCGACAGTTTATCAGTCGTTTAATGGTCGCAAATTGTGTTTAATGGCGAATCAGATATAACCTGTGGCAAAAGTCAACATTTCAATACTAGGTTAACCCGTTTCTAAACGCAATTTCAGTGTTTTTGACAGTTTTCTCACGAACACTCTTCAAATAAAACTAAATGACGTCACGTTTTTGACGGTTTAAACGGTCACATGACTTGATTTTCGACGGATTATGCACTATTTAATAGTCGCACATGATTTGAACGTCAACCAGTCTGATTGCAGCATTTTTTTCAAGTGCGTTGGAAGAGGCCTTTTATCAAGAACCAATATAACACTATGTGACATACATTTTAGTTGTTTGTGAACGTAACGTTTTAACAGATTGTTGGAAATTAAAAGGTTGTTTTTAATGTGTAACAGAAAGTGATCATGTATAAACTGGATAATGTTTAAAGATGGTAGGATTACTTTCCAGAAGTAGTCTCGCATCTTGCATTACCTGGTTTCTGTAGGTCTGATACTGCAGTTAGTATTGCATCTACATCAGCCTCATGATCTACCCTGTGAGCGCCGGCTATGTGTCCCACTTGGTATTCGTCCTCTAGACGAGCATCCTGGCAAAAAGAGGCAATAAGTATAACAGGGGAAGATTTTAATTTTGACATCGTTAATTATCTTCACTAAGAAAGGTGTTTTTTTTCGAGCAATATCTTATGGCGTGTACCTCCACAGTTTAATGTAGGCCTACATTTCTCAATCATCAAAACCCATGACAAGCCCTTAGCGTGAATCCTTGAGCAAAAATAAATCACATCATCATTGTGTCATAACATTTCTTAGAAGACAATAAAATTACCCATGTTTCCATACCAAATAAAAGTATCAAAAAGCATTTTCTGTACAACTTTAGTCCCATTTCTTTAAGATTACCCCACCCCTCAAAACATGATAAAAAAACAATTTTAGTAATATTTCAAATGTCAATAAATACAATAAAAAAAAAGAATTCCTACGCATGTCATGTTTGCACTCACAATGCTCTTGCATAACAGGAAATGCTAAATTTTACATACCGACTCCGGCGTTTTAAAAAGTTATTCCATGCTGATGACCCCATGAGTCAAAATCAGCCCATTTTACCTACTTTTTTGGAAGTTTTTGATAGGTTCACATTTTTCTATTTACAGCCTCATAAAAAAAAAATTGCATATTCCAATACACCCAAATAAACTTAGAAGTACTCAAAACTGAAAAAAACAACATCAAACATGTGCTTCATAAGTATTATAAATGCCATCCATGGACCTAAAAGATGCTTAGTTGATTTCTTTCTGATTTACCCCATGGACATTCATGCGAAACTGAGGAGTGCCCCCTTATGGTGTGTATGTTTCTCAACGTTTTCGGTTTTCTAGAGCTTGTAGTAACGTTGAATCTCTAACATTCTTAATCTTTATATGACTATAAGTTATGCTATTAGTGCTACCGTTACCGTAACATTTAACAGCCTTTGCGAAAGTTATAATCGTAAACCTGCTCTACTTTTAAAATATAAAGTAGTTAAAACAACTTTTCTGTTACAAGGACTATTACACCCTGTCTTAACTTGCCTCTAATTTATCCTTGTATTTGTTGTTTGTATCGACATGTTTTGGTTGACATTGATTCTTGAATCTATATTTTCTGGTAACGTGATTTAAAATCTAAGATTTCTTGTTCATAAAATTCATTCCATCTTCATACAACTTTATCAAAATGGGTTATGACTCCATCATCTTGGAACGCACTACATATCTAATGGTTGACCCATTTACAGTTTGCCACTATGCGTTTCTCTATGATTGTGCGATGAAATAGCAGATAGTAATCTAGCTTACTACTACAAAAAAAGAAGGTAATATTGAATGTTTGTCTTCAATCTTGTCTTGTCGTGCCTTTAACATTATAGTGATGCTCTGGCTTCGACCAAGTCATTGAGTATTTACGTGGTGGTTTCCTATGTCTTTGTTTGTATATTCACATGTACATGAGTATCTTCGTTATTTTACCCATATCTCCTATTAATGCCGCCTAGGTTGTTAGAGGATACAGACTGGCGGGCATTTTCATACACTGAACAAAATTGCTAAGTATCAACTTTTGTATCTTAACTAACTTTCTAATTTTAAATATATTTTAGAAAAAATATATGATAAGTATTTTGTTTTGACCCATAGTTTGTAAAACATTTATTTTTTGTTTAAATTGTTACATCTTTTGAGAGTTACCTTCCCTTTATATGAAAACATGAAATGTGCTGATAAAACACATAACATGAGTCCAAGATCGCTTAAAGATATAAAATTCTTAAAATTGGTATGAAATAATAGAAAAAAAACATAAAAAAATGACCCCTTTATTGCAGATTCTCCGTCTATAAAAAAATGAATTATGGATAATCTTAAATTACCTCCCTTTAAATTGAATATTGTTTGAAATTCAAGTAACTGTAATTCAGCGTTAACATTAAATATTTCAAAAAATTCTTTTGCAAACGCATTTGTAGTGGTAATGCTAGTAAAACATGATGTCAAAATAATTTTAACTGGCATATTTTAGAATTAGGAACATCGAAAGCTTCATTAATTCGAAGTAATTAATAAAGTTGTATAAGTGTTATAACTTATTTCTAAGAAAACACATTGACTTAAAAGTTTTAAAATATGTTCATGCAATCAGAGTAGACGATCTACACTCATTATTTTGCAGTTTAACCGTATCTCTAATCAAGCATAAAATACACAAAACAATGAAAATATTATTGACATATTCTTAGGTTGATACTTAACAATTTGGTTTAGTATATTTACACTCCGATTTATTGGGATGACTATATGGTAAGAGTGAGGTTCGGTGTACCCTAGAACCTGGATTAAAACCCTAGTGGCCTTCTTGTCACTGACCCTTCCACGCAACCACTGTTGTCAACCATTTTGAGTTCGCGTTAATTTGTTACATTTTCTGTTCGACTTCTGTCTATTTATGTCAGTTTCGTGGGAGAAAAAAACTATATATATGCAACTAACTTAATGTACAAATATTCTATTAATTGAGGAAACTATTTTGAGAAAACAAATATCAGGAAGGTTTGCCAGTATATTTTGAAAACTTTTATTTTCGAGGTTTTTGTTGTTTATAAATATTTAATATTTCTTTTTCACAAAATATAAAGATTGATGAGAGTAGAAAATAGTCAGTATAATCGTTTTAGATTTTAGACAGTGACACCTCAGTTGACAACATTCTCTGTTCAAGACGATATCACAATCAATACCATATATCTGGTAGTACGGATTCCTAACAGCACTAACATCTAGACTGATACATCAGGACTATATCACAATCAATACCATATATCTGGTAGTACGGATTCCTAACTGCACTAACATCTAGACTGATACATCAGGACTATATCACAATCAATACCATATATCTGGTAGTACGGACTCCTAACTGCACTAACATCTAGATAGATACATCAGGACTATATCACAATCGATACGATATATCTGGTAGTATGGACTCCTAACTGCACTAACATCTAGATAGATACATCAGGACTATATCACAATCAATAAGAAATATCTGGTAGTACGGACTCCTAACTGCACTAACATCTAGATAGATACATCAGGACTATATCACAATCGATACGATATATCTGGTAGTACGGATTCCTAACAACACTAACATCTAGAATGATACATCAGGACGTTATCACAATCAATACCATATATCTGGTAGTACGGATTCCTACCAGCACTAACATCTAGACTGATACATCAGTACGATATCACAATCAATACCATATATCTGGTAGTACAGATTCCTAACAGCACTAACATCTAGACTGATACATCAGGACGATATCACAATCAATACGATATATCTGGTAGTACGGATTCCTAACAGCACTAACATCTAGACTGATATATCAGGACGATATCACAATCAATACGATATATCTGGTAGTACGGATTCTTAACAGCACTAACATCTAGACTCATACATCAGGACGATATCACAATCAATACGATATATCTGGTAGTACGGATTCCTAACAGCACTAACATCTAGACTGATATATCAGGACGATATCACAATCAATACCACATATATGGTAGTACGGATTCCTAACTGCACTGACATCTAGACTGATACATCAGGACGATATCACAATCAATACCATATATCTGGTAGTACGGATTCCTAACAGCACTAACATCTAGACTGATACATCAGGACGATATCACAATCAATACGATATATCTGGAAGTACGGATTCCTAACAGCGCTAACATCTAGACTGATATATCAGGACTATATCACAATCAATACCATATATCTGGTAGTACGGATTCCTAACAGCACTAACATCTAGAATAATACATCAGGACGATATCACAATCGGTACGATATATCTGGTAGTACGGATTCCTAACAGCACTAACATCTAGACTGATATTTCAGGACTATATCACAATCAATACGATATATCTGGTAGTACGGATTCCTAACAGCACTGACATCTAGACTGATACATCAGGACGTTATCACAATCGATACGGTATTTCTGGTAGTACGGATTCCTAACAGCACTAACATCTAGACTGATATTTCAGGACTATATCACAATCAATACGATATATCTGGTAATACGGATTCCTAATAGCACTGACATCTAGACTCATACATCAGGACGTTATCACAATCGATACGATATATCTGGTAGTACGGATTCCTAACAGCACTAACATCTAGACTGATATTTCAGGACTATATCACAATCAATACCATATATCTGGTAGTACGGATTCCTAACAGCATTAACATCTAGACTCATACATCAGGACGATATCAAAAACATAAGCCACTTCTGCGCTAACATCTAGACTGATACATCAGGACGATATCACAATCAATACCATATATCTGGTAGTACGGATTCCTAACAGCACTAACATCCAGACTGATACATCAGGACGATATCACAATCAATACGATATATCTGGTAGATTCCTAACAGCGCTAACATCTAGACTGATATATCAGGACTATATCACAATCAATACCATATATCTGATAGTACGGATTCCTAACAGCACTAACATCTAGACTGATACATCAGGACGATATCACAATCAATACCATATATCTGGTAGTACGGACTCCTAACTGCACTAACATCTAGATAGATACATCAGGACGATATCACAATCGATACGATATATCTGGTAGTATGGACTCCTAACTGCACTAACATCTAGATAGATACATCAGGACTATATCACAATCAATACGAAATATCTGGTAGTACGGACTCCTAACTGCACTAACATCTAGATAGATACATTAGGACTATATCACAATCGATACGATATATCTGGTAGTACGGATTCCTAACAACACTAACATCTAGAATGATACATCAGGACGTTATCACAATCAATACCATATATCTGGTAGTACGGATTCCTACCAGCACTAACATCTAGACTGATACATCAGTACGATATCACAATCAATACGATATATCTGGTAGTACGGATTCCTAACAGCACTAACATCTAGACTGATATATCAGGACGATATCACAATCAATACGATATATCTGGTAGTACGGATTCTTAACAGCACTAACATCTAGACTCATACATCAGGACGATATCACAATCAATACGATATATCTGGTAGTACGGATTCCTACCAGCACTAACATCTAGACTGATACATCAGGACGATATCACAATCAATACGATATATCTGGTAGTACGGATTCCTAACAGCACTAACATCTAGACTGATATATCAGGACGATATCACAATCAATACGATATATCTGGTAGTACGGATTCTTAACAGCACTAACATCTAGACTCATACATCAGGACGATATCACAATCAATACGATATATCTGGTAGTACGGATTCCTAACAGCACTAACATCTAGACTGATATATCAGGACGATATCACAATCAATACCACATATATGGTAGTACGGATTCCTAACTGCACTGACATCTAGACTGATACATCAGGACGATATCACAATCAATACCATATATCTGGTAGTACGGATTCCTAACAGCACTAACATCTAGACTGATACATCAGGACGATATCACAATCAATACGATATATCTGGAAGTACGGATTCCTAACAGCGCTAACATCTAGACTGATATATCAGGACTATATCACAATCAATACCATATATCTGGTAGTACGGATTCCTAACAGCACTAACATCTAGAATAATACATCAGGACGATATCACAATCGATACGATATATCTGGTAGTACGGATTCCTAACAGCACTAACATCTAGACTGATATTTCAGGACTATATCACAATCAATACGATATATCTGGTAGTACGGATTCCTAACAGCACTGACATCTAGACTGATACATCAGGACGTTATCACAATCGATACGGTATTTCTGGTAGTACGGATTCCTAACAGCACTAACATCTAGACTGATATTTCAGGACTATATCACAATCAATACGATATATCTGGCAATACGGATTCCTAATAGCACTGACATCTAGACTCATACATCAGGACGTTATCACAATCGATACGATATATCTGGTAGTACGGATTCCTAACAGCACTAACATCTAGACTGATATTTCAGGACTATATCACAATCAATACCATATATCTGGTAGTACGGATTCCTAACAGCATTAACATCTAGACTCATACATCAGGACGATATCAAAAACATAAGCCACTTCTGCGCTAACATCTAGACTGATACATCAGGACGATATCACAATCAATACCATATATCTGGTAGTACGGATTCCTAACAGCACTAACATCCAGACTGATACATCAGGACGATATCACAATCAATACGATATATCTGGTAGATTCCTAACAGCGCTAACATCTAGACTGATATATCAGGACTATATCACAATCAATACCACATATCTGATAGTACGGATTCCTAACAGCACTAACATCTAGACTGATACATCAGGACGATATCACAATCAATACCATATATCTGGTAGTACGGATTCCTAACAGCACTGACATCTAGACTTATACATCAGGACGATATCACAATCAATACCATATATCTGGTAGTACGGATTCCTAACAGCATTGACATCTAGACTGATACATCAGGACGATATCACAATCAATACCATATATCTGGTAGTACGGATTCCTAACAGCGCTAACATCTAGACTGATACATCAGGACGATATCACAATCTGGTAGTACGGATTCCTAACAGCACTAAATATAGACTGATACATCAGGACGATATCACAATCAGTACGATATATCTTGTAGTACGAATTCCTAACAGCACTAACATATAGACTGATACGTCAGGACGATATCACAATCAGTACGATATATCTGGTAGTACGGATTCCTAACAGCGCTAACATCTAGACTGATACATCAGGACGATATCACAATCAATATGATATATCTGGTAGTACGGATTCCTAACAGCATTAACATCTAGACTGATACATCAGGACGATATCACAATCAATACCATATATCTGGTAGTACGGATTCCTAACAGCACTGACATCTAGACTGATACATCAGGACGATATCACAATCAATACGATATATCTGGTAGTACGGATTCCTAACAGCACTGACATCTAGACTCATACATCAGGACGATATCACAATCAATACCATATATCTGGTAGTACGGATTCCTAACAGCGCTAACATCTAAACTGATACATCAGGACGATATCACAATCAATACGATATATCTGCTAGTACGGATTCCTAACAGCGCTAACATCTAGACTGATACATCAGGACGATATCACAATCAATACGATATATCTGGTAGTACGGATGCCTAACAGCACTAACATCTAGACTGATACATCAGGACGATATCACAATCAATACCATATATCTAATTGTACGGATTCTTAACAGCACTAACATCTAGACTGATACATCAGGACGATATCACAATCAATACGATATATCTGGTAGTACGGATTCCTAACAGTGCTAACATCTAGACTGATACATCAGGACGATATCACAATCAATTCCATATATCTAAGTGTTCGGATTCTTAACAGCACTAACATCTAGACTGATACATCAGGACGATATCACAAGCAATACCATATATCTGGTAGTACGGATTCCTAACAGCACTAACATATAGACTGATACATCAGGACGATATCACAATCAATACGATATATCTGGTAGTACGGGTTCCTAACAGCGCTAACATCTAGACTGATACATCAGGACGATATCACAATCAATATGATATATCTGGTAGTACGGATTCCTAACAGCATTAACATCTAGACTCATACATCAGGACGGTATCACAATCAATACGATATATCTGGTAGTACGGATTCCTAACAGCACTAACATCTAAACTGATACATCAGGACGATATCACAATCAATACGATATATCTGGTAGTACGGATTTCTAACAGCGCTAACATCTAGACTGATACATCAGGACGATATCACAATCAATATGATATATCTGGTAGTACGGATTCCTAACAGCACTAACATCTAGACTGATACATCAGGACGATATCACAATCAATACCATATATCTATGTGTACGGATTCTTAACAGCACTAACATCTAGACTGATACATCAGGACGATATCACAATCAATACCATATATCTGGTAGTACGGATTCCTAACAGCACTAACATATAGACTGATACATCAGGACGGTATCACAATCAATACGATATATCTGGTAGTACGGATTCCTAACAGCGCTAACATCTAGACTGATACATCAGGACGATATCACAATCAATATGATATATCTGGTAGTACGGATTCCTAACAGCACTAACATATAGACTGATACATCAGGACGATATCTCAATCAATACCATATATCTAAGTGTACGAATTCTTAACAGCACTAACATCTAGACTGATACATCAGGACGATATCACAATCAATACCATATATCTAAGTGTACGGATTCTTAACAGCACTAACATCTAGACTGATACATCAGGACGATATCACAAGCAATACCATATATCTGGTAGTACGGATTCCTAACAGCACTAACATATAGACTGATACATCAGGACGATATCACAATCAATACCATATATCTGGTAGTACGGATTCCTAACAGCGCTAACATCTAGACTGATACATCAGGACGATATCACAATCAATACCATATGTCTGGTAGTACGGATTCCTAACAGCACTAACATCTAGACTGATATATCACGATATCACAAACATAAGCCACTTCTATCGTGATCCTACACTATATCCTACCATTAATTATTAAAATCTTGTTTTCATGTCATTTATATTGAAAATATTTATTTAATTTAAATAAATATTTTTTTTAATATAAATGGCATGAAAACAAGATTTTTTTGTTTAAATAAATCTTTCATATAAAGCTGAGACAGAACAAATTTGGTCCACGAAGTATTTTAATCTCTAAACATTAAGCACAATACTGAAATGGCTTGACTTTTTCTATGTTGAAGTTTCGTTTAACAAAGTATAGTTTGATTAAAAGGCCTACTACATGACAGAATTGTCCTTTCTGTAATTAGTTGTAACCCCTTTTTGTACAAAACACGTTGAGATATATCTGGAATATTACGTGGAATTAGGTGTATATAATAGTGTAGCATTGGCAATTTTTTGATTATGCGTTTCTTTTTCCTTTCAGTATATTTTGATTGTACAAGTGGGAGATATATGCCACTGAATATGTTATGGCTCTATAGAAGTTATCCAACATTATGAACAGTATTAAAAACATTAACAAAACAATAAGTGTTTTAATGTTTCACTGATGTTGAACTTTTTTGCAATAAATAAGGCAGAGTTTGGAGCAAAAAATCTTGAAATTGATTAAGTGACATAATTTGACCAGACAATATCTAAACTATAAAGAAAGGTCAATGCCAGAACGTTTCAGGGGAAATGATGAACGAGGAAGGTCAGACTAAGATGCTACATGTGAAGTATCCGACTATTTGTTTTTAAGGAAAGGTAATATTAATGAGTTGACGGATGGATGGATGGATGGATGGATGGATGGATGGATGGATGGATGGATGTGGATGGATGGATGGATGGATGGATGGATGGATGCTTGTTTACGAAGGCGTTCTGGGTTTTTTAACCCCAACGAAAGAGGATTGTCGAAAATAAAATATTGAATGAAAACAGTCTGTCGGCATTTAAAATAGAAAAAATAAATATAAAACAAGGTTCACTTTGATATCAAATCAAACAATTGAATTCATCATAACTACAAACAATATTTAATAAAACATGCTAACGGTCATTTATCTTTTGGAAAGCTTGTTTGATTTGTATCTTTATACCTATGTTAAGCCTATGTTTGCTACCAAATTGCAAATGATAAACTATAACAGCGGATTTGGTTACCGGCTTTACGATTCGCAAATTAGCAAAGAACGGGACGTTTCCCCAGAGCTCATCTTCAAAGTCAGTCTCTACCTAAAGTTGTCGTTCCTTGCATCCAAATACAACCTCTGTCAACGTCTGAGCAAATGCCAGCACTCTTGGAAAACGATGAAAATTACAAACGATGAAAATGGAAAACGATGAAAATGGAAAACGATGAAAATTAAACATTACTCGGTGACACTCATCTTTTTAACTTTAAACAGAAAAAGAACTGTAATGCGATAATTGAGTGAATAAACAATTAATTTTGCCGTAGAATAAAGTTTATTATTTGCATACCACTTCGCCGTTAAAACATTCAAATTTCTTACCACCATAACGTTACCCATATGATTAAAGTCTGGCGTTTGTGCTTACCAGCACTTTCCAAAATATCATAGCTCTAAACAGTCTTATTAAAATTAAAGCACTAACCTCACTACACAAAAAAAAATATCCAAAGTAAGCGGTGTTTCGTTCGATCACTCTATCAGCAGCACCCCGTATCATTAGTGGTGTTAGATCACGGTGTTAATTTCTGTTATCCATTTTGATATTTTAGCTATGGTCATGAGACAAATTATCATGTGATCGCAGACTACTTTCTAAGACGTTGACAGAGTCACATGGTGACACTGGTAGAGATTGCTTCAAAGTCTCACATGCATAAACTACGAAAAAATCCACGCAACTGCTACCTATCGTCAATATAGCAATTTAGATACACCAAACACAACTTGTAAATACTCCGACTGACATTCTGTCAAGGAATTTTGATTGGTTAAATTGATTTTCCTGAAATTGAAACAAAGAGAGAATAAAAACACACTACTATTACAAAATCACAACATTTGTTTCATTTATGTCTTACGCGTTAAGTACCTCTTATGTCCACCGTTCTCACGAATTACTGCCAGACAACTGAATAATGTTTAACGGCTCATCAACACAGTATAGGTTATTTAGAGCCGCCCCAGAGAGAGGGAAGGATACATAGGAATCCGGGAACCTGCCCTACTTTTATTATCGAATAGATTCCTATGGTTCTTTAACGTGCTCGGAGGATAGACCGATACTCGGGACCGCTAGGTTTACGTCCCCATCCGACGGACGAAGCTAAGGGAAAGTGTCTTGCCCAAGAACACACCGACGGAACTCAGTGGCACCACGGAGGATTGAACCCGGGGCCTCCGGTTACAAATCCGCTACTGCCAGACGACGTTATCGCATAGACATAATTCTAAAAACAGTTTTGTGGAATATTTGTCCATTCTGTCGCAATTTTCCTTTCCAATTCTTGCAGATTGTGCGACTGGTTATACGGTGGACTTACGTGGTATTAAACGCGTAAGACATAACTGAAACAGATGTGAATTTTGTTATAATGGTGTTTTCTTATAAGCACGGAATTTGTCAGGTATTATTGTTTTATGGTTTAAATTTAATAAATTTTTAACAGATACATTTTTCTCTTTCTTTGTTTTCAATTTCACAAACAATCAATTAGATCAATCAACAGGTATTGACAAAAAGTTAGTGGGAGTACTGACACGTTTTGTTTAGTATATAAGAGGCAGTGAACTTTTTCGTTGTCAGTACATTGCCTATGAAATTAAAAGCTGCCTTGGAGAAGCATTCACTGCGTTTCTTGCTAAGTGAGGCACTGAATTAGAAGTTCCTTCCGCTGATTCCATCCACGACCCCAATAATTCCGTACTGACATTCTTCACGAATGGAAACTTCTTACGAATGCCGGCGATGGTTAATCGCATACTTATACCTGCCATGCTCAGTGTACCCTGAATAAAACATATTCGATATTAACAACTCATCTAGATATCAGTAGACCGGGTACCATGGGCCCAATCTGGTGGAACGCAAAAGTTCCCTCAGGTAAACTATTGAGTAAGTTACTGTGAAGCATAGGAGTGGTGAAAGACACAGGGCTGGTATGTATTGAATGTTTTTCTTTATTTCTGAAACATTTAACTTGCGTCTAGCGAAAACCGCATGAAAATTGAAGGTAAGCTGGACATGCTGCACTACTTTTTGTGAAGCACAGTTTGAAGTGCACTTTGGTCATTTTGACCTCAGAATTCAAAAAGAAGGTGTTTACTTTCAGTTTGGAAAATATTTTGTGAAAAAGAGCAGGTCAGCAAATCATCTAAGGCCCATTTTTGTGTTGCACTGGGCATGACTGATACTACATTGTGTGTGTTATATGGCCAGCATAGTCAGGACTGGATATTTTTGGGTAGATATTTATTAACAACCCTATGTAAAAATAATGGTGGTCTAGGTCCAGATATCAGTAGTGTAAAACAATAGTGTAGTTTGATATAGTTTACTGATACAAGCGAATCATATAATCATGGAGTTAAAATAGAAATACATAAACAACCACTTACGAATTGCTAAACATTAGGTTCATGTATGACATAGGTATTCTTCTTAAACTCTTGTTTTGTAGGGTTATTGTATTTTGAAACATCACATGATGAACACGATACTTTGTATTTGCCATTTCCCCCTTGTTAATCTCAGTCGAAATCAAGGATGTGATAAAATGCGAATTGAAAGGTATTTGCTAAATTATTGACACCCACTGGCACGTTCGAATTTACACAAATGTAATCAAGAATGATTAATGACACGTGTATCTCCTTCTGTCGTCCATGCAATACTATAATTAATACTTCCATCTGTCAACGTAATGGATTTTAATTTTACTTTTATTATTATTATTGATATGCATGGTTGGTCAGGATAACATAATTTGCTAAAATATGTATTTGTAAATGTATATTTGCTTTATATCAAGATGAACTAAATAAAATGGTTTACTTCTAATACAGACTCAGATTCATTTGTTATTTAAGATTCTTTTCACTATTTATCACTACAGAACCTCAGGCCAAGTTCGTTCAAATGCCCAAAGGGTTAGACACTGCCCCTCCTCTGTTGTCCCATGTTTATATATGAACTATTTCTGGTACATATTTTGACAGTAGGTTTTCAGAAATGATCTTTATATCCTAGATTATCGAGTGTGTTCATATGAGGTGAAAGAGGGCCCATGTTTTTTATAAAGAAACACGGGGAACATTCTCTTCCTGTTTTGTGACAGCATATGTTTCTCTTGGCCTGAGGGGAGTGATCACCCTCTCATGAATGTGATATTTATTTTATTACACCGAAATCCCCTCAGGCCAAAATAAGGTTCATTTTCAGTACGGATTTCTCTTTGCCTGATTTTCTTTTCAAAAACATATTTTCCCCCAAAAACCTGCTATAAAGTTATATCATGGGATTCTTCTATAAAGTAAAATAATTGGATTGGAAAAAACTTCTAAGAAAATGAGTGGTAGTTTATTGGAATCGGTAAAAGTACTTTTGAAGCCATGATGAGTTAAAAATAGCAATTTCACCATCCTGAGTCGATTGCGTCGCCGAAACAGTACACACAACAATGCGCATGCGGATCATTTTCTTACTTTCACCCTGCAATTTACTATCACCCTTCAATATCCCCGTGTGGTTGCTGGGGTAGAATGCATAACCCCCCCCCCCCCCCCCCCCCCCCCTTCATGTTCATTTTGTCATTTTTTATCATGCTCATTCAAGGTTTTCTTCATGACACCGCATATGCTAATGTGGAAACGTGGCTCCATCGTAAATGGAGTGCCCCAATCCCCCCCCCCCCCCCCCTTCATGTTCATTTTGTCATTTTTTATCATGCTCATTCAAGGTTTTCTTCATGACACCGCATATGCTAATGTGGAAACGTGGCTCCATCGTAAATGGAGTGTCTACAATAGAATTTGCAGCAACTCTGCAGTTCTGCAGGTTAGAAGGTTCTAGGCCCATTCTCCATATTTTATCTACATGTAAATGGAGGATGAGCCTGGCATGTTCATCCCTGTTTGGCGCCACATAACCTTTATAACCTTTCTTGTGTTGGTGCACCGTAAAACCCCAATTCAATTCAATGCAATATCACTCTCTCGTCGGATAGCTCGATAGTAAGAATTTACACATTAATACTGTCTATGGGGAATAAATATGGGCATTTTATGTGAGGTATAATGAGATCCCATTGTTCAAATGAAGTCCCTGTTTGTAACATGTCCCGACGGGAGATCCCGTCCTTGTGTGTAGCCAAGGACAGGGCTACTCTAAACTCTTCCTAGAAACTACTTGTTTACTGGAATTAAAGGAATTAGCCGCAGAGCCCAATATCATTATTATTGAGAATTCTGAAAAACTTGGAAAATGGTGAAAGAATAGGGCTCGATATTAGATATAGTAATAGATGTTCTAAAGATAAAATGAAACGGTCAATGATTTTGGACAAACTATTCATTACATACACGGTATATAAACAAAAGTATAGGCTTATTATGTCGGACATCGTATTGAAAGGTTTACACAGTATGTGACGTCATTGAGCTTCAGCCCAGATATATCCCTATTATCAAAATCAGATGATAAACAAAAAGATATGAGCATCTCAAGGTTAAGCCGCCAATTTGAGAGCTAAGACATCATAGTTCTAAATGACCATATATGGAATATTTATAAATATGATAATTTGTTGATGTATAGGAAAAATAATAACAACTGTATAAAAAATATTTACACTTAATGGTAAAATGCTTTATATGACCAGTACAGTATTTTGCGTTTATTTGCATTGATTGCTTTAAACGATATTTATCAATATGCCGTATACAGTAATTTGGAACTATGACGTCATAGTTCTCAAAATGGCGTCTGTTTTAGAACAACCTTCAAATGGTCATTTCTTCTTTGTATATCATCAAATTTTGATATTTCCAAGTTTTTCAGAACTCTCAGTAATAAAGCTTGTTTGATTGTATTTCTACTGTCCGCTTAAGCATCACATTCACACGGGAATTCAATTTGTATCAACACACAACAGATGATCGTGGGTTAATCAGAAAAATAAACTAGAACCCTGGAAATAAATAGTTTGTTATACAAGTTTATACAGGAAACATTAAAAAGATCGTCGCCTCAAGTATATTTACAATTGTTATTCTGAAACGAACCTAGACTATCGGCTTGTTCCAATGAAGTCTCCAAGATAAAGTAAAAACGCCTTTGGATTCCCATTGTTATATATAGTGAACAGGGTAACACATCTCAGATACAAGTGTCTGGGAAAATGACATTATATTTTATCAGAAGCATCCCGATGACACGGAGAATTCAACTTGTACATATATAGAGTAAGTAAAACGTCTATACATTTAGATAATTCAAACCAGATACGAACTCTTTTGAATTTACAAGAGTAATCTCTCCTTGTGCTTGTTCTCCGAGAGATTGCAAGCAATTTTCTTGTTTCGAAAATAATTTTGTTCTGAATTTACGTTCAATATGAACCATGCAAACTTAGATTGACCATTTCTGGCTTTGGATGATAAAATTGTGTTTTTGGCTGGCTCAAAATATCTCTTAGAATTGGAATTTTCATTGAGCTTTTTTTTTTTTTTTTTTGTAACGCCATTGATGTGGTGGAGGTACTCTAAAACGAAGTAACGCCTCAGGTCAGGTAGCATTTTAAAGAACTGTATGTTCTTCTTTTTTCAAGCACACAAATACGTTTTTATCGTTCGCATGTTTCGGCATGTGTTAGCTTACGCATATAAAAGTTGAAGCAATAGTGGGGACTAATGTCTTCTCGGCCACTGAGGTGCTATCAGAATCATTCTGCACCTGTACTTTTCAACATGTTCTAGAACTTTCGAGATCAAGCACAAGGGTAGGAATGCATACACAAACATTTTTCCCAAGGAACTGATAGGGCATATATTGCAAATGCTTCTGGGCGTGGGGTCCAAGAGCAAAATATATGCATCTTGCTATTGTTGATTGATGCAAATATATCGATCATTGGATATCCCCATTTCTAAAAAATCTGATGTTGTATTTCATTGTCCATTCTGTCATATGTATGTAAATTCTTGTTCTCTTGCCCCTTTTTTTAACAAAAATGATAAAATGGTCCTGTAGAAAAAAAAAAGTATGAAAGGAGAAATTTGGAAATCATTGAACATGATAAATACAAAAAATACTGCAGTCTCGGTTTGATTGATACCGTTCATGAACGGTAGTGAAAGGTGCTTGCTACCGTTGACGCCCTCTAGACCCAGGTTGAGCAGAGCTCAATATTTAAAATGCCAATAGTACATAAATTTGAGCCAGCCCGAAGATGGTATGCATATGACGGTGAACACCATTCCATTGCCAGCGGCGTATGCTCCCAGTTTCTAGCAAAACGCGTTGCCCTAAACGAAAAACAAGGGGCGAAATAAACCAAATCGAATTTAGCTGGGAGCAAAGGTTAAGAAGCCTGCGTATCACAAGTAACAGTTAAAAGACTAAATTAAAAAGCAGGCAACATGTCCTAAGGGTGATTAAACAATACTCAGAACCTTTAAAGGCTGGAGTAGTAAAACCACCTATTCGAAATTCAAGTAAGAAACCAAAAGTACATGTATTTGAGAATGTACCAATGTATTTGAGAAACTACAGCAATCAAACGTAATGGCACCGTATGTTCGCACTGCACCACAACCTAAATATGAGCATATATAAAATGTCAATGAAAATGACAATACATAACATAAAGAGTGGTGAAGACAGACAGGGTTAACGACTTGGGACGGCCAGTAGGCAATAAGGCCTACAGGTTAGCTTAAATCGATTTTATGTGTACACAACCTCGCTATTAACCTGTATTCAACATTCAAATTGACAAAACAGTGTAAATAAAAGCACATCCCATCAAAAATAAATCCCTAACAATAAATTCCACATCCAGAGAAATTAGCAAACAATACATTTAAATGTTGTTGTAAAGATATATAATTAGAAAAACCTCTAAATATGTATCCGGAATTGTACTGAACAACCACTGCAGTTGCAGCCAAAGGGAAAATCAATCAAGAGCACGACAAAAAAAACTCAGGACGAAGGTTCATGCACCGTGCTACCTCCCTTTGTCTGGGTTTCGGCAGGCGCAATCATGACGTCCCAAGAAGTTGTTCAGTCATCGCACAAGGGAAAAGTGAAGCGTAGTGACTGACTGTAGAGGGGTCAATCACTAAACATGAAGTGCGTTGAAATACTAAAGAGTCGTATTCTTTTCTGACGAATTTCCTGATTAATTTTGTAAAGTGGTCAGAAAACCCGTCCGATCCCTGTAACTTACGAAGTTTATAGGCTTCACCTCCATAAAATAAAGGTTGTGATACCCAGTCGCAGAAATGTTTTACTGTTGGTGTTGTACTTCTCCAGTAGGTTTTCGTTGTGGTGATAGAATTTTGAGAAATATCTACGCAGTTTGTGATAACGAAAGCCTTGCTGAAGAAGTTTACCTGTATTGACTTGAGTTCGATCATTGAAGTCCTTAACATCTTTACATGCCCTAGCACAACGAATGAGCTGGGATATATACACACCGTATGATGTAGCACAAGGTACATCCCCATCCAAATGTGGATAGTTTACAATGTCAAAGTTAAAGTCATCTCTCTTATCATAGATTTTAGTATGTATGGAATCATTAGAAATCGAGTGATGATTGTCGAGGAATGTTGCTGTAGTAGCCGAACTGTTGGCTTTATTTAACGCGAGCTCTGGTGGATAAATGTTAGTGACCATTTGAGCAAAGTACGGATTATCAATATTGAAAATGTCATCTAGATACCGAGATGTATTATTAAACGCATCAATAATGTCAATCTGGCTAGAAGGTGACAAACTCAACATAAAATCTCTTTCATAGCAGTATAAAAACAAATTTGCGACAAGTGGCGCACTGTTAGTACCCATAGGAATACCAACAACCTGGCGGTAAACCGTTTTACCGTAGCTTGTTAAGATGTTATCGAAAAGAAAAAACAACGCTCTACAAACGTCAGCACAAGTCCGCATATTATAATTATCATTATGGGCGTTTGTCTACCTCCGCTAAAATAATTTGGGTTTTTTTGACAGAAACTTGTTGAACAAGTCGTTGTTGAACATACATGTTCATTATGAGTGCCATTCTGCACATTGACCTTTAAAACAATATTTTTCTCTATGTTTGTAAGTGGTACATACAAGGCTACGTCCATTTTTGGCAGATGTTTTACACCATATATTTACTTTAAAAGTGATTCTACAATAGAATCCAAACTCAGAAATGAAAACAAGTCTTCACAAGAATCGTATAATTTAAAATTAATTTCGATTCTTTAGGTTCTTTACAGCGCCATGTTTGTTCTAAGTTTTTAACCTGTGAATTGCCAGCGACTAATCCCGACTTTTTAGCTTTTGAAGGAGGTAAGACATTACCCCAAACATATCAAACAAACAATCTGTTTTCCTTTGATAAATGGCAAGTTCCAATCTGCCTGCCTCTCCTTCTGAATCAGAAGACAGCTCTTGATAATCTGACTTACGTTCACATTCTCCATCAGAAAGCGTGTGTACCAGAAATAGGCTTAGTCATATGGGGTTTCGCGTAGATAAAAAAACGAAATCTGCATGATCTGCCGACTGGTGCTGCGAGTTTACACTCCATCAGAGAAGTACGATTGTCTAGCTTACTATCTAAAGCCGAAAACTTATTGTACCACTTAGCTTCCAATTTCTGTTCAAGCGAGTCTAATATCGTTTGTCCCTTTTTTCCTACTTACCCCACCCACCGCGCTTTCGGACTGCGCATATGGTGACCGTGAGGAAACCAAACTGCCTTCAAGCAACGACTTATCCACGCCACGTACGTTCGTGGTCGTTAAAAAGGCTGCTCCGCCGAAAAGACATTGAAACAAACTCCAACACTGTAGAAATGAAATTGCAAGCGAACAACGTGGTGAATTTTACAAGCGCCGGAATTTTACTGGGGAATCGCGTGGGATAACTTACTTTATATAGAGTGACCTAAGTGGAGGTCGACGTCTATTTTTAGAACCGCGAGTTTTGTGACTAGCGAGGGGATAATCCTATCGGTTATTATCAGGTAAGTATTATTTATGAAATAAAACTAGAATTCCGCGGAATTAAATGTGTCGCTTGAAGTTTCTACTTTTACTAACAGGATCTTTTCTTGACCCAGTGACCTCAAATGCAATCCTAGTCTTCTTTTCCATATAAGCTACCTAAACATCAAGTTTCGTTGCAATATCTCATTCCAAAATTATGTTGTTGGCCGGAAACATTTTATTCTATTTTCAGTGACCTTGGCCCCAGTGACCTGAAATATAGTACCAAGCTTCCTTTCCATATAAGCTATATACAAAGCAAGTTTTGTTGGTTGGTAAAGCACTCGCTTTTCACCAATGCAACCCGGGTTCGATTCCCTGTTTGGCCTTGCAACTGTGAGGGTACTTTCGGACACTCGGTCTCTGCCCATATCAAGACCACGCTAACATTGTTATCCGCGTCATCGAGAGTGATTCGTATAAGCTGTGTTGATTGTTTTGTGATCGATATAAAATTAATAAAGTGTATGGTATTTATATCCAAAACATTTACATTACTATGTTTGTATTGTAAGTGGATTTTAAGAGTCGGAGTGCATTTGCGATAACCTGTATCCGGTTTAAATGGGATTGTCCTGTGACACACGTGAATGTATATCCTGGTGGCGCAGACATGCTGCATGACAAACTCGGGAACATGTACGAAAACAAAGAAAATATCGTTGGATATCTAAAACATGTTTAGAATACTTTGCTGTCATTTTACCTTCTACCATTAGAACGCAACTATAAACAAACGTCCAAAACACACATTTACATTTAATTGCATTCCACCCCCAACTCCACCCCTAACCCTAACTACCCAAACACACACACACACACACACACACACACACACACACGACACTATTAGCACATTTTGTAATGAGAATAACTGGAGAGAAAACTTAAACCATCGTCTTTACTTTTACATATGCCCCGACTCTGCACCACGTGTATCTTTAAATTTTGTATTTGAATTCATGCTTTACTTAAAAGTAATTTTAAAAAGAAACTATGGTGGACGTATCGGTGACGATTTTCGATCACTGGTAAATTATCAAAAGAATATTTGAATAAATAGCACTTCACATATACTGACCCTAAAAAGTATATGTTTCATCTGCTTCCTTCATTGTATCGGCAGGTGCGTGGTAAGTGTTTGTTTTATCTGCGGGCGCCCCTAACGGCTTCCGTCGCTTGTACAGATTGGTGCCTGGTTGGCGTTGTTTTCTTTATCTGCAGATGCCCCCTAACGGCTTCCTTCTCTTGTACAGACTGGTTCATGGTAAGCGTTGTTTGCTTCATCTGGGATGTGCCCCTAACGGCTTCCTTCGCTTGTACAGTCTGGTGTCTGGTAACCGTTGTTTTCTTCATCTGGGATGTGCCCGTAACGACTTCCTTCACTTGTACAGACTGGTGCGTGGTAAGTCTTGTTTGCTTCATCTGGGATGTGCCCGTAACGACTTCCTTCACTTGTACAGACAGGTGCCTGGTAAGTGTTGTTTGCTTCATCTGGGATGGGCCCGTAAAGACTTCCTTCACTTGTACAGACTGGTGCGTGGTAAGTGTTGTTGGCTTCACCTGGAATGTACCCGCAACGACTTCCTTCACTTGTACAGACTGGTGCGTTGTAAGTGTTGTTTGCTTCATCGGGGATGTGCCCGTAACGGCTTCCTTCGCCTTTAGAGACTGGTGTCTGGTAATTGATGTATGTTACATCCGTAGTATGGTTCGCACATCTTCCTCCATTAGTGTAGGGTTTATTGTCTGATAATGTCTGTGTAGTTTCCTTTCGCGATGCTCATGACGGCTTTTTCCACATATAGTGTGGTTTCAAATACAATATGGTGTACCAAAAAAATAAAATATATATTCTAAAACATATACATTAAGAGTGCACTGTACAAGATTTGTGTTATATGGAATATATCCTATCCTTTTTATGCTGTGTGCCACCAGAGAGCTGACCGATAATGAAGAAACGAAACTCATTCCGGTCAAAACTCGTATGTTTTACACCGTTATATAGAAGGTTGTGTTACCCTATATATTCGTAGCCGAACCTCACAGTATATACACACACGAGTGTAAAACTTATAAAATTATATTAAATACGTGATATATACGGATACATTAAATAACCAACTGTTTAATATTCACGATGGATACATGTGGCAAATGGAAGTTGAGTGCTGTCGAAAACATGGCAGAATATTGTGACGTCATTGGTAAATCTTAGTTACTTCTTCTATTTTAAGTTACACTGTGTGGGTGTGTTTTAAAAAGGTGCATGCAATATTAAGACTGGTGGCTGTAGAAATGTCATAGCGGGGAAATTGGCACTTCGTGTTATGACTACTTTGGTTATTTTCCAGGGGCGTGTGTGGTAATAATATTATTCTGTTTCATTCCATGGGGTTTAGTGGTAATCATAAAACTGCGTTTCACTCCATGGTTTTGGGTGATAATCATATCATTGCGTAAAACTCCATGGGTTTTGGTGGTAGTCATAAAACAGCATTTCATGCCATTGGTTTGTGTGGTTATCTTACTAATGTGTTTTATTCCGTGTTTTTGTTACCGTGGTAATCATAACATTGCGGTACATTCCATGGGTTTGGGTAATAATCATACTATCGTGTTTAATTCCATTGGTTATCATGGTGCGTTTCATTCTATGAGATTGGGTGGTCGTTTCATTCCATGAGATTTGGTGGAAATTATATCACTTTTCATCATACCATTGTGGGGTAATAATACAATTGTGTTTCCTTTCCATGTTTATGGTTGGTATTCGTACCAATTGTTTTTCATTCCATGGATGATTGTGGTAGTCACGTCAATTGCGTTTCATTTCTTGTGTTTTAGTGGAACTGTATACCATTTCGTTTCATTACATATGTGTTCATTGCGTTTCATTTTGGTGGTAAACATACAATTTTGTTCTTCATTCTAGGATTGTAGAACACCATTCCATGGGTGTGAGCGGAAATCATACCACTTGCGTCTCATTTTGTGGGTTTGAATGGAATCATCAATTGCGTTTCATTTCGTGGGGTTTTATGGAAATGATACCATTTCGTTTTATTCCATGTGTTGGTGTTCACCACTGCGTTTCATTTTGGTGGTAAACATACATTTGTTTTTCATTCCATGGATTGGTGAACACCATTCCATGGGTTTGAGTGGAAATCATATCATTGCGTTTCATTTCGTGGGTTTGAATGGATATCATACCACTGCGTTTGATTTCATGGGTTTGAGTGGAAATCATTGTGTTTCAGTGCATTGAGTTTTGTGAGTATAGTCACATGAGTTGTGTAAAGATGGTAAAGATCATACCAGAGCGTTAGACTACTTATCACTATTGAACTCTCTTTCAACCGTTTACAATTGTCATTAAAGTTAATCTATATTGTACAGGTCCCATCAATAGATGTGGAAGTGTTTGATGGATGGTGTTAGTATCGACTTCACACATTCACTAGCTGCTGTGATAAACGGTTAATGTATAAAGCTCGGTTTAAAATTTAGTCGATTAATTATACTTAAAGTTCTCCGGCATGTTTTATTTCATGAACATGTTTATGTCTATTTAAATCAAAATCAATATACAAAAATAGATATTTACAATTCACAGATTGCAATATCTGTGAAAAGCGAGAATAAGATTTTATTTGATGACGTAGAAAACTTTGAACAGGAAAATTAATCAACAGGTAAATGTATTTATCAATTATCTGGCAATAGTTGTGCAGCTATACAATTCAGATTTACCTCATTTCCCCGTGCAGTCACGCAATGGTAAAAGTAGTATCTACGTCATGCAAGTAATACTTATTTTTTACATATAACTTCGTAGCGGTTTTAAATATATGTTTCTCTCCGGGACTATCAAGCAATATTCATATGATGTTTAAGAGTTAAATTCGTCAATTGATAATACTACAAAAACGGTGGCCATTCATATTTAAAGCTGCAGACCCATATTTAAAAAGCACATTCTTTGTTAGCTTTTCTTAATTTTTAATGAAATTTGCTGTATATACAGGAAACACGATAGTTTTTTTCTTGGGACTCGAACACACGGCCTTTTGATTAACAGTCAGACGTTCTATCCAATGGGTGGGACTCGAACACACGACCTTCTGATTTACAGTCAGGCGTTCTACCCAGTGGGCGGGACTCGAACACACGACCTTCTGATTTACAGTCAGGCGTTCTATCGAGTGGGCGGGACTCGAACAAACGGCCTTTTGATTTACAGTTAGGCGTTCTATCCAGGGGTGGGACTCGAACACACGGCCTTCTGATTTACAGTCAGCCGTTCTATCCAGTTGGTGGGACTCGAACACACGACCTTCTGATTATAGTCAGTCGTTCTATCCAATGGGCGGGACTCAAACACACCGCCTTCTGATTTACAGTCAGGCGTTCTATCCAGTGGGCGGGACTCGAACACACGGCCTTCTGATTAACAGTCAGGCGTTCTATCCAGTTGGCGGGACTCGAACACATGTCCTTCTGAGTTACAGTCAGGCGTTCTATCCAGTGGGCGGGACTCGAACACACGGCCTTCTGATTTAAAGTCAGGCTTTCTACCCAATGGGCGGGACTCGAACACACGACCTTCTGATAGTCAGGCGTTCTACCCAGTGGGCGGGACTCGAACACACGGCCTTGATTTACAATCAGGCGTTCTATCCAGTGGGCGGGACTCCAACACAAATCCTTCTGATTTACAGTCAGGCGTTCTATCCAGTGTGCGGGACTCGAACACACGGCCTTCTGATTAACAGTCAGGCGTTTTATCCAGTGGGCGGGACTCGAACACACGGCCTTCTGATTTACAGTCCAGTGGGCGGGACTCGAACACACGGCCTTCTGATTTACAGTCAGGCGTTCTATCCAGTGGGCGGGACTCGAACACACGGCCTTCTGATTTACAATCAGGCGTTCTATCCAGTGGGTGGGACTCGAACACACGACCTCCTGATTTACAGTCAGGCGTTCTATCCAGTGGGTGGGACTCGAACACACGGCTTTCTGATTTACAGTAAGGCATTCTATCCAGTGGGCGGGACTCGAACACACGGCCTTCTGATTTACAGTCAGGTGTTCTGTCCAGTGGGTGGGACTCGAACGCATGACCTTCTGATTTACAGTCAGACGTTCTATCCAGTGGACGGGACTCGAACATACGACCTTCTGATTTACAGTCAGGCGTTTTATCCAGTGGGCGGGACTCGAACACACGACCTTCTGATTTACAGTCAGGCGTTCTACCCAGTGGGTTATACTCTAACACACGACCTTCTGATTTACAATCAGGCTTTCTATCCAGTGGGCGGGACTCGAACATACGACCTTCTGATTTACAGTCAGGCGTTCTATCCAGTGGGCGGGTCTCGAACACACGGCCTTCTGATTTACAGGCAGACGTTCTATCCAGTGGGCGGGACTCGAACACAACCCCTTCTGATTTACAGTCAGGCGTTCTATCCAGTTGGTGGGACTCGAACACACGACCTTCTGATTATAGTCAGTCGTTCTATCCAATGGGCGGGACTCAAACACACCGCCTTCTGATTTACAGTCAGGCGTTCTATCCAGTGGGCGGGACTCGAACACACGGCCTTCTGATTAACAGTCAGGCGTTCTATCCAGTTGGCGGGACTCGAACACATGTCCTTCTGAGTTACAGTCAGGCGTTCTATCCAGTGGGCGGGACTCGAACACACGGCCTTCTGATTTAAAGTCAGGCTTTCTACCCAATGGGCGGGACTCGAACACACGACCTTCTGATAGTCAGGCGTTCTACCCAGTGGGCGGGACTCGAACACACGGCCTTGATTTACAATCAGGCGTTCTATCCAGTGGGCGGGACTCCAACACAAATCCTTCTGATTTACAGTCAGGCGTTCTATCCAGTGTGCGGGACTCGAACACACGGCCTTCTGATTAACAGTCAGGCGTTTTATCCAGTGGGCGGGACTCGAACACACGGCCTTCTGATTTACAGTCCAGTGGGCGGGACTCGAACACACGGCCTTCTGATTTACAGTCAGGCGTTCTATCCAGTGGGCGGGACTCGAACACACGGCCTTCTGATTTACAATCAGGCGTTCTATCCAGTGGGTGGGACTCGAACACACGACCTCCTGATTTACAGTCAGGCGTTCTATCCAGTGGGTG